>APFE030851497.1:46921-78311 GCA_000404065.3 Pinus taeda | reverse complement strand
AAATGAAATACATGATCACAAGCAAGGAGAAACCAATAAATCATCCGATTAATTATGTACATACAGATTTAGAGTCTTTTGTTTTTTATTCATATAGTTTCAATGATATCGATAGTCAGTTACTAGAAGCAGACGATATTCCGGAAATAACAGAAAATTTCAGAGGAATTTTAAAGAAAGAAGGACAAGAACAACAGGAAACTGTTGGGAAATCAGCTAAAAGTAATGGACAGCAAGTAGACAAGGCACAACAAACAAATTTTCAACACTTGCAAGAGGAGGAAGAAGGTTTGTGGACCATGGATTTCGATGGAGCAGTGGGAAATGATGGCGTTGGAATTGGAATTTGGGTATGTAGTCCTTTCTCCGCCCCGAACAAAGTCCCTAGTAACGTGTGGGTATGCTCTTACAAGTTGGCTTTTGATTGTTTAAACAATGAAGCTGAGTATGAAGCTCTGATTGCTGGCCTAAAGATTCTAAGAAAGCTAAGAGGATTTCAGTATATGGCGCCTCCGAATTTGTTATCAAGCAGGTCAGAGGTGAATATCAAGCAAAGCATCCTCGAATGCGGGCTTAACGTAATGCAGTCCTAGACATCCTAAAATTATTTTCAGAATACACCTTGACATGTGTGCCTCGTATACAAAATAGTATTGTTTATGCTCTTGCCAAGGCAGCAAGTAGTTTGAAAATCCCAATGAACTCCATCAATAAATTTGAAAATCATGTCAAGCATCATCCAACCGTTCCAGACAATCAGAGATATTGGCAAGTTTTCCAAGATGATGAGGAGATTGATGATTTTCTACAAAACAAAGGCAAGTTCAAAGAGATGTGAATTGATGTAGAAAATGACGATGGTAAAGGTAATGGTACAGATAAGGTGCATATCAATGAAATGGATGTGTTGTAGCTGAAGAATAATGTTATTCCTAAAGGCTTGATACCTTTAGAAGAACTCTTTGATCAAGATGATGTAGCCCACAAGCCAACATTGCAGCCAACAAAGAAGGGTGTGGAAGAGGTCAATATCGGAACAGCTGCTAATCCTAAATTAGTAAAATTGTCCAAAGCATTGCCACCAAAGATCAAGGACAAATATATCAGTTTGTTGTCTTCATTTGTAGATGTGTTTGCTTGGGATTATTCTAACTTAAAGACATATGATACCAATATAATTTAGCACACTATACCCATCAAGCCCAATCAAAAACCATTCAAACAGAAGCTGAGGAGGCTAAATCCAAAGCTGCTGCCATCTATTGAAAAGGAGATAAACAGGTTGTACAAATCAGGGATCATTGTGCCCATCAGATTTTCGGATTGGATAACTAACTTGGTGCCCGTACGAAAGAAGACAGGTGAGATTCGCTTATGCATTGATTTTAGAAATCTCAATAAAGTTTCATTGAAAGACAACTATCCACTACCCAAAATGGACCATATACTTCAGGGAGTAGTGGGAGCATCTCGTATGTCACTACTTGATGGTTATCTGATATACCCAAGTTTATGTCATGAAGATGACGGAACAAGGACAACATTCACCACTCCAGGGGAACCTTTCATTACGCTAAAATGCCTTTCGGTTTGAAGAATGTGGGTGCCACATTTCAGCGTGCAATGGACTTGGCTTTCACAAATGAGAAGGATGTCTTTTTGGTGGTGTACCTGGATGATTTGACAGTGCTTTCCAAATCTGATGAAGAGCACATGTACCATCTAAAAAATGTCTTCCAAAAGTGCATAAAATATGGCTTGTCGCTGAATCCAAAGAAGAGCTTGTTCGCCATGGAGGAAGGCAAACTACTCGGGCACATTATCTCAAAAGATGGCATTCGTATTGACCCAACACGTGTGCAAGAAATTCAGAAAATCGATCTGCCCCGGAATAAAAAACAGATACAATCTTTCAATGGTAAAATGAATTTTCTACGCCACTTTGTACCTAATCTTGTTGAACACCTAAGAGAAATGACAAACATGCTTAAGAAGGACGGCCAAGTGAAATGGATGGAGGAGGCTGTAAAATATTTCAATTTAGTCAAATTGGCTCTTTCTTCAGCTCCAGTTCCAATCAACCCAGACTACACTCAAGATTTCATATTGTTTTCATTCGCTTCAGATCATACTATGGCAGCGGTGTTATTGCAGAAAAGAGATTATCATGAAAGACCCATTGCATTCTTCAGTAGAGCTATAAGAGATGCAGCCTTAAAGTACAACATCATTGAGAAGCAAGCCCTAGCACTTGTGAAGGCATTGAAAGATTTCCGAGTATATATTCTACATTCTCATATTTTGGCCTATGTTCCTAACGTTGTTTTCAAAGATGTTTTAGTGCAGACCGATCCGGAAGGAAGACGAGGCAAGTGGATTGCAGCCTTTCTGGAATATGATGTGGAAATAAAGCCCACAAAGCTGGTTAAAGGACAGGGATTGTCAAAGTTAATGGCTGAATCAAACTTGCACGCCTTGGACATAAATCTAATCGCTGCTATGTTCAATGAGAATGAGGAAGGATCGTCAATTCAGGTATCTGAAATGTTTTCTCTTTCTCCATGGTATTCAGATATCATATATGTGCTTAAAAATTTGTCACCATCGCCTGACATGACTAGAAACAAAGCGATAACACTCAAGTTAAAGGCTACCAAGTTTTTCATTCTAAATTATGCGCTGTATTGGAAAGATCCCGGTGGCATTCTGCTAAATTGTTTGTTGGAAAAGGAAGCAAAGAAGGTCATGGAGGACTGCCACCAAGGAGAGTGTGGTGGTCACCTTTTTTGGAAATTAACAGCAAATAAAATTCTGAGAGTGGGGTACTATTGGCTGACATTGTTTGCTGATGTATATAAGATAGTCAAGCGCTGTCATAAGTGTCAGATTTTCGAAGGAAAGTAGAAGTTACAACCTTTACCACTTAAGCCTATAGAAGTGAGTGCCCCTTTCCAGAAATGGGGATTGGATTTCATTGGTGAAATTCATCCTGCTTCTTCCGGTTAGCATAGATGGATCCTCACAGCGACAAATTATTTCACGAAATGGATCGAGGAAATTCCCACCAGACAAGCTACTGATGTGGTAATCATTTCATTCCTTGAAAATAAAATCTTGTCTCACTTTGGTTTCCCTAATAAATTAATCACTAATAACGCAACAGCTTTCAAATAAAAAAGGATGGTAGAGTTTTTTTATAAATATCACATCATTTTGGGTCACTCAACTTCCTATCATCCGCAAGGCAATGGATTGGCGGAATCTTCAAACAAATCATTGGTCAACATCATCAAGAAGCTGCTCGAAATAAATAAGAAGAGCTGGCATAAGAGGTTGGTCAATGCACTTTGGGCAGATCGGGTCAGTCAGAAGAAATCCATAGGTACATCACCTTTCGAGCTTGTTTATGGAGTTGATACAGTATTTCCTACCTCTCTCACTGCCCCAGTGGTCAAACTTCTTCAGGAGGCTGGTAGTGATGAAGATCCCATGCAGAGAAGGTTGAATCAAATGGTCCACTTGTAGCAAACCAGAGAAGAAGTTTTCAAGAACACATCCAAATTGCAGGAGAAGATCAAGAAAATTTATGACAGAAAGGAAAAGGTGGACAAATTTCATGTGGATGATGTGGTGCTGAAGTGGGATGCAAGGAATGAGGAGAATGGCAAGCACGGTAAGTTCGAGAATATTTGGAAAGGTCCTTTCAAGATTGCAGCATATCGGGGTCAGAATGCCTTTCTTCTAAAGGAAATGAATGAGGAAGATTGTCGAGGAGGGCTGATCAATGGTCGGTTTCTCAAGCGGTACCATTTCTGAGTTATTAACGTTGCTTCCACTGTCACTGTAAATACCATTTTATTTCAGTTTCGTTAGAGTTTGTTAAGTTAGTCTTCAAGTCATTTCAATGTCAAATTTGAGTCAGTTTTTTGGTCATTTCAGTTTCAGAAATGAGTAAGAGTCCTGTGTTATTTGTCGAAATAATGACTCCATAGCCCAATGGACGAAGGCACTGTCTAGCTCTTCCAGAGATCTGCTGTTCTTGGCACCTCTAAGGAGCTACCATTCCCCATTGGAGCCAATGTTAGAGTCAGTCTGGTCAGTCCTCCATCAGAGATCAAAACTCTTTATGCATTTCATTTTTAGGTGTCCCGCTCCATTCACTCAGTTTCATTCTGCTAGGGGCATGCCATAATCTGAAAAAAAAGGTCATGCTAGTCATTTCCCATCATGTCTGGCTCCTGCTGGCTTAGGTCTTTTGTTAAGGATCACCAAAGTTCATGAAAATCAAGGTCTGGTCATTTAATGGATAAAAGTCATTTTCGATCATTAGGTCTAGGGATTAATCAATTTGGTCTTCAACCAAAGCCATGCAGGCCAGAGTGAGGCCCTTACACAGTTATGATTCAGAGAGTTTCATCATGATGGTGATAGACTTCGACTGTTCTTCAAAACTCTGTTTTGAAGAAAAGTCAAACAGTGTCATTTGTGGTAAAATTTTCGAAAAAGTCGTCAGTTGATTTCTTCAGATGCAATCATGGTTTCTGTGGCCAAATTTCCTATCGTGCAATCCCTGTAAAGAGTGCTGAAAATTTCATCATTTGAGCTAAAATTTCAAAGGGAAATTGAAAATTAGTGTTGCTTTAAGTCAGTGAAAAAGTGTCAAAACATAACATTAGAAAAATGGGTTTTTGGAGCAGAAAAAATTTAACCCATGACTTCAAAGTCTTTATATACAAGTTTCCACCAAAATCAGAGGCATTGTGCAAATCAAGCACATAGGGAGATATTGCAAAGTGTTTGAGAGGCAAAGTGCGTGTTTGGAGAGAGTTGGAGGCAGTTTCTAGGATCACGGCGCATATACACAGGGGCGCGGCGCACACAGAGGGCGCGGTGCACACAAAGCCACCCCTTAGTGCATTTTTTCAACGGGCCCGACACACTGGGTTTGGTGCGTGGCGCACACCCACAAAGGGCCAAAACCGTGCCAAATCACCTCAAATTGCTTATGATACCCATCAAATTGACAGGTAGGCTCTATGTCAAGACTTGTTCATCAAAGTTTATAAATGATATGGTGGTTTATGGCTATGTTTGAATGCAACAAAACTAATAAAATCAACCACAAGAAAACACCAAAGGCCATTGTTGCTAGGGTTGCATAATTATGGTATTGAGGCCAAGGTTCCATTTTCACCCCTCATTTTTCCCATTTCTTGCCATTTTTCCCTATCATCCCTTTCTTATTTTTCCTATTATCCCTACCCTAAAACACTACCAAACCCTCTCCCCTATCCCTCCGTTCTTTGGTCAACATAACACCCCAAAACCCTACCATATCAAAACCCAAAAACCCTACGCTATCAAATACCCAAACCCCCTACATATCCCTAAACAAACTTCTCCCCATAACCCCTATTCCCATCATATTACTCCCCTCCTAATACTCCCTTTTTTTTCATTGTTCCCCTTGGTGGCAGATATCACAAAAGCACCCAGCTTCACACCATCATCAAAGGGAAGCCCAAGTACAGTACACACAGTAGTCATGGCATCAAAGAATTCATCAGAGTACGAGATGGAGACATAAAGTGATTCATCCTCGGAAGAACAGGCTCCCAGGAGACATCACAAGAGTGGAAAACATGTTAGGGATGAGCCCACTACCCTCACTGAATTCCGAGCATGCCCTCTTGCCATGTCATGTTTCCAGCACCTAGCATGTTTTGAATTTTTTCAAAGGGTGGCTAATGTTAGAGTTCATCATGAGTTGGCTCGTCTTTTTGTGCTTCACCTATATGGAGGTCAGTCTATCTTGGCCGGGGTCACCTTCACATTGACACCCGAAACTATCTCAGTGGCAACAGGCATACCAAATGTTGGAGAACAGTCGCATAAGAAGAAGAAGGTGGATAGGAAACACTATGAGCCTTACATTAAGGCCATATTCTTGAGTCAGCTCACAAGAGTCTTCCCATTCAGATATTTGAAAGATGAGTATGCTCCACTCATGAAATTGATCATGAAGTACTTCAGTTGTGAGGGGAGGTTCTCTCGACTATATGCCTATCACATCATGTTGCTCATGCAATTTACCAAGGTGAGGATGATGAACCTCCCATTTTTCATTTGCAGGAACATAGAGAGGACGAACACCTTCATGCAGCATAAGACCCCTCAACAACAACTTAATAGTGTTTATCACTTTGCTTTTATCCGGATTTTGGTGGATCATCAGTTGGGATTGCAGGGCATTGCTTGGGAGGACTTCATCTCCCATGACCTCTTCAGCACTTCATAGGTACTATCTGAGCCAGAGCATGAGATAGGTGGTCCTTATCTTTAGTATGAGTGCCATGAGACCACTACTATGCCAGTATTCGTTACATATCATGGAGGCAATACGCACTTGTTTGCAGCAGCAAAGCGAGTGTTATCTCCACCCGCGGTGGAAGGGGCCTCGCTTCCGTCATCGACGACACAGGTACAGGACAAGGGCAAGAAGCCCGTTGCATGATGAGGTGCCATCAAGTGAACAGGAGGCTGACTTCATCCTCATTCAGGATGATAATGCAGATTTGGAAAGTGCCAGACTTAGGATGACCATTCAGGAGCAGAACACAGAGATCCAAGACTTGTCACTCAATTTGGAGAGGGCCAAATGGATCATCAAGTACTTGGAGCAGAGGAACAAATGGCTTGAGAACCAGCATGAGATCATGGAGCTACAAAACATCCGTGAGAATCGACAAGCTGCCCAACAAAGGAGGATCGAGCTCACTACCTTGGAGCAAGAGATCAACAATGACCGTGACTCCTGGCTAGAGCGGATCAACATCCACCTGGAGAGACTACTGGAGAAGGACAACAGAGAAAAAACCATACTGAGGAGGATGGTTTATCATTACAGGGCACGGAACATGAGTGCAAAGGCCCAGATAAGGAGCTTGAAGGCAAAATTGTGCAAAGCAACAAAAGAGGGAAAAGAGGCAAAAGAGCAAGATTGGCTTTAGATCTTGGCTGAAGCTTTTGTGGCCCAGCATAGTGCCTCTTAGAGAACCTCCAGCCCAAATTTCAAGAAAATTGGGGCAATTTTGGTCACATGGTAATTTTTTATTCAAAACACAGGTTTTTTCTCCTTGTGCACGTGGCGCTTAGAATTGGGAGCTCCAAATTGGAAATGGCTTGCAGTTTTGGATTTAGCATGCAAAATCACGAATACCGGTGCTTGGACAAGAAATTTGGGCATGATTTGAGTCTCCAGGAGGTCAAAAACACCCAAACAATGGCCTCTCTGCCCCTATTTTGACACACAGGAAGCAGTCTTGGGAGAATGAAGATTTTGAGGGGCAAATGAGCACCAAATTCAAAACTTCCACTTGGGTTGGAAAGTAGACAGACCAGGATTTCCAACAAGCACACTTGGGCACATTTTTGACTCATGCAAGTGCCTCAAAACAACCTCCGGAGTGGCGTGGTGCATATAGAATTTGGCGCGACGCATATAGGGAAAAGGGCCAAATTTACCTCCGTTTCGCGAAATTTCGATTCACGACTTTCCGCAAGTGGGACCGCTCATCTACACTTCACTTTTTTGGCACATAAGGCAAAGTTTAAAGTATTTTCACTCCAGATTGGCTTCTATCCAAGTGGAAAAGGAAGGTAAACAGTCACCCAAGCCATTTCTCATGTTTGTAACGCTACACCTATAGCTAATGGTTGGCTTTCCACCTCCATTTTGTAATGATTCGAGTAACTCCCAAACCTTTGGGCGTTCTATCTCCTCATGGCACATTCTATATATTGTATGCAAACTATTAGCAAAGGGTTGGTTGGCTTGTAACTTCTGGGAGACTATGGGAAAGAAACTCTCTTTCTTCATTCTATATTTTTATAGAGGATTAATGAAAGGCAGCGGCTCTATTTCATGAGATTCATGTGGTTGTGAGTGTAGAAAATGTGTCTCTTATGTTTCATATGTATTTTGTTATGTTTCATAGTTCACTTCATATTCATTTCCAGTGAAATTTTCTAAGTTAGATAAGGTAGAATTCAATTTTATTGCTCTGCCTGTGGAAAAATTTCATCTTCAGTGTTCTTTCAATATAGTCCATGGAAACTCCTTAATTGCCTTTGTGATAGCCAGCGCCACGCGTTCTACTCTACGTAGTGCACTCCCTTGATTACTGTGTTTGGTGAGGTGTGGTCATAGCCATGGCAGCAGAGTCATAAATTCCTAGCAACAATCTTCTAATCGAGTGGTATGATCATCCACACCATGTCTTATTATCCTTGGTTGCTTGACGAGACCTGCTTGCTTGATCTCATTTTCCAGCCTTTTGATCTCAACGTCCATCAAAATGATTTTCTTCCACAGTCATACCCAGTCCTTTTCGAGTTCGCGAAGTCTAAGGTTCCCTTGCCGAATGGCTTCCTGAATCTCTATGTGTTCGACCTTGCATAGCCATGTGATTTATTTGTCTTGGTCTTCGCATACTGTCGTAACTGCAGGAGCTATTACATGCGGATCCCTGTTTGCATTCTCTTCAAAAATTATGGTCCCTACTCTCTTTCACACCTTAAGAATCTTTTATGCGGTTAGCGTTTTGCACATGGTCCAATAGGCCCATTGAACCGTTGGTACGCGCAGGTCCCAATCAGTGCGTCTTGACTGGTGAACCTTGTTCAGTACTCTGCATACCCTATTGAATGCTTCATTGTGGATAATTGGTAGCATGCGGCACCTTTCCTGTTGTTGCGGTTTGTTCTGATTCTCGATTCTAGGGGCGGTGTGCGCTTGTGCGGGCTGTACAACATATGTCTGTACCCATCGGGAAAGGTGGGTGCGCAAGTTGTTCCACCCCTACTGACTGGCTCTCATTCAGAGTTGGGTTTTTCCAAAACGTAGGCGCACCATCCTTCTGCATCCATGCTAGTCCTCGAAACTTTCTTGATGTGTAACCCACCATCGTGGGGGTGTCGCACGCGGCGCCCATTTCAGAGCATCAAATCGATGTTGTTCTGGTACTGCGCTTTCAAATTTGCTTAGAAATTCATCCACCACTGTTAATCCATCATATGTTGGCAGCTCCCTTGCCTTTGTTGTCACACAATGCAGTGATCTAATAATCTTGTTTCAATTAAGCGTTGTTACTTCGTGCTGCCGATTTTGCCATCATTCTACTTCTTCACCTGAATTTGAAGTTCAGGAGCTTTCACGCTCCACGAAATTCTTCCATTTGTAGTTGGATTCACCCAATCTTGTTCTCGCACAGTTATCTTGTAAAAACAATCGACATCGTCATCACTATCATCATCGTGCACCGGTTCAATGTATCGCTCTCCTTCGACTGGATCTAGCTGTACTACTACACATAGTGACTTTTTCTCAAAGATCATTTTGCGCTTCTTCATATTTATGAATCCATTCATATTGGTGGCCCAAACTATTCCTAGTAGTTTTGGATAGGGATTACTGTCATCGACAATCTCTATCACTTCAAAATCCACCTACGCACTCGCACCTTCAATTTTTACTGTTACCCCTTGCAATTTTCCCATAGAAAAAATTTTCTGTTGGCTCGCCATTCGTAACTAGATAGGAGACCACTTTAGCACAGGTCTGCCCATGCGTTCCCATGTTTGTTTTTGCAGTAAATTCATGTCTGATCCGAGATCCACGATTACCTAATCCATTTCATACTCGTCAATTTGCGCAGACAACCTCATTTTCCTTCCTATGCACAGCACATGCTTTCCAAGTTTTCGGACCACGCACAGTTCTCCTGACCCCACGCACCTAGTGATAAGTTCCTGTAGTCCTTTGACTGCCTTGCTGTCATGCATTAGTTTCATGCATGTCTCCAGAAAGGTAGTGAGAATTGAAGGATCCATCCCTGGTTCTAGTTGATCCTTACGACTTAAAGTGGAGGCCTCCATGAAGCTCTACTTAGCTTCCAAGAAAGTCTCCTTCGCGCGTTCTAAATCAAATTCGGGTTCCTCTGTAGGATCATTGTGCACCCACACACTTTCTTCTGGCTGCTTCCCTTTATCATCGCCCTTGGTCATACCACTCTTGAGCATCATGTTTACATTTGGGTTTTCTTCGTGCGACTCAGACCTCTTCATATACAAGTTCTGAGTCTGAGGGGGCTGGAGTACCTCTTTTTCGCCCATACTCGCTATTAGTGAAGGGAAGTCTTATGGCTCATGATCAAACTGAGCACAGTACCAACATGATGTCCTTGTCTGCGACCCCTTCCCGATCCCATTCCACCTCAACCTAGACAGTGCCCCTGAAATCCAGCGCGCACCATCCCTGCATTTGGATCAAGGGCTCACATTTCATTCTGCATCCTATAGGCAGGAGTCTAATCCATCATTAGTTTGTAGCTTCAACATGTGCATTCATCATGGCCTACCGACCTGCAGAAATTAAAAAACAATTGTTGGGACATCTGTGTATACTTCTGCAATAGATTACAATTATTTGTAGTGTGTTTTCCTCTTATATGATAGATCACGCACCATAATATAGGCACTGCGCCCAGTCCTGCCTATGCCTCAAGTCTTAATAGCATCGGCCCTTCTCCTGCCAAGTAATTCACTAACACTAGACAGTGGTCCTTTTCATGCCCTTGGCCTTTGGATTTTATGACCATAACTCCTCGCGTGCCTCTAGCTGAGGTGTCCTATCCTGTTTCAAACTTTGCACTTCCAAATGCATATTCTGCAGTTGCACGTGGATTTGTTGGACTCCCAACCCACGGTATTATATAAGGGTCTCATGTAATCTCATTGCCATCTCCAAAGCTTCGTCCCGGGTGGAATGTTTTTTCTGTGACAGCGTCATCCTTAAGTGTGACATAAGTGATGCTACAAACCATGTGTGGTGTTGTCCATCCGTCAAAGTCATATTGGCTTCGTGAATTGTACTCTTTAGCCTTTGGTCCAAATCCCAAGGGGTCTCACTCGGGAACATTGTGATATGTCTAAACTCGATGATTGATTGTGTCTCTGACTTTGGCCTGCTAAATTCCCTGTTCAACGTGGCCTAGATTTCTGCGATTCCTGCGTTTACGTGGTCATTAGAATGCTTAATATACAATTTTAATGCACAATCCTATAGCGCACTCACCAGCGTAGCCTTCTTAATATTATCATCCACAACACCTTGTGCATCCGATGCTACTCTTACCACAAACTAGAATTTGTCTGGATCTTCATTCCCCACTACTATGAATACCGATAATTTGATCACACTCGCCATACTAAACTATGGTGGTGGCGGAGGTTGGGTCGGTGGAGATGGAGGTGAGGGGGGTGATACAGGTGGCGGTGTGGGTGGAGGTGGTAAACATAGAATTTGTTGCCTTATCAAACTGACCGTGCTTCTCGAAAAAACTTTCGCGAGCTCTTCCTCGCTTTCTTACGAGGATGAAATTAAGGGACTGGTTTCTAATTCTTCGCTACCTCCTCTTTGGTAGATCTTCCCACTTCACGTAGCTCCAAACATTAATTTATTTTCATAACCTGCTTTTTACACAATAAAATCTTAATCCAAGTGTTCAAAGATTTAATATACTTACTTCGAGGTCCCTTGAGGAAACGTAACTCTGCCTCACTCTAGCTGACGGTCATGTCTACCACAAACTTAGTGATAAATCCTCCTATTATTCGGTCGAGCCAAAGGTCCATAGCTTGCACGATCTTACCTCCTGACGTTTCTAATTTGTGTACTAATTCTGGAGTCCACACTATTGGTTTGTCGAGCCTACACCTTCCTTGGTTGTCTACTAACTTCACAATCCACTCATATAGCTCAGAAGGAAAGATGCAAATAAAATTTCATGGATTTCCATATACAAGTAGCGCTCCAACCACTGTTCCTTAGATACTCGTGGATTTGTGTTTTCCTATGCCACGAACTCATGAATATTCTTTTCTAACCACTCTTCAATTTCTTTCTTTGTTGGATTCTAGTGGCACGACATCAGACATCCCTTATGCAGATCTCAATCCTTGCAACATAACCATTTGTTGGCTTGTATGGGCTTGACCCAGGTTCAGAGGTGATTTAGCCAAGCAAATCTAGGTACTACTGGCCCTTTTGGCAACAGTCCACGGAGTGCAGACTGAGGTCTCACCTGAAGTAGTATGGGAGGGTGCTAGAACTAGGTTTTTACACCCTGGGGATGTCTGATGAGCTTACGGAGGTCTGCGATTTGACCCTGCGTCCACATCACTACGTGCACTTGTTATTCCTTCACAGCCTGTGATGCTACTTCTGTGCAGCCCTACTCAGGGCACAACCTATATTATACCCAAGTTCCTTGCTATTTAATCTGTTATTACTTGATTACTTAACTTATTTGTGTAATACTAGTGATTATTACAACATATCCAGCAATCATATCAGTGCCCATGATAAATAAAACAACATAAATGTAAAGAAGGCAATGCACAAGCAGATACACATAAATAGGAATCAACTTCTCTTTATTATTCTTTAATCAAGATTACAGACTCCACACCGTCCTACACACTCAGCTGTAGGGGTTCACGCACTCAACTGCGGACTCTACTAGGCCTCTGCGTACTCAACTGCAGAGCCTCTTCCTACTACTATGACCCAATACACAGACTCTTATTCTATTCTCGAACCATGTGTATTCATCTCTCCTCTTCCCCCTTTACAACTTAGAGCCTACCTCTATTTATACAATCCCATAGTCCACGGACCATGGGTAGGCCGACATTACTTTACATTACATTACAACTTTAGGGCAGACATCCCTACAACTTAACCTGTACATTGCACTCTGCACCCACAATTCATAGAGTCATACAATACATTTGACCAAAACTTGGGCTTTGAGCCCCAAAACATGCTGTGGGGGGATTCCATGCCCAACACAGGGACAAACGTACAGGAACCATCGCTTGTTTGTCCTTCTTTGGTCTTGGCATGCACATGATTTCAGGATTTTTGCCACAATCCCAACACCTTCTGGAGCATCCCCCACAGTCAAGGCCTACGCGGACTCTTCGACAGTCATTTTTGTTATTTCCATAACTTCCTCAGTTGTTGCCATCGTGTCTGTCCAGAAATATATCACTTGTGAACTCAGGGGCTCAATCAACGCTTGACACAAAACAAACAAGGCTCCGCTCAATATCTTAATTCGCAAATGACCAAGTGTTGGTTGCTAAGCATCCCCTTCTAATTTATAGCACTTTTTGAATTTGAATTCGACCATTCCGAAAATCCGGTTCATTAATGCTCCCTTGGTGGTAGGTTTTCCCAAATATTTCCCATAAATCGCGCCTTAAATGCTTGCCGCCCACTCCATTTGGTCTCAAGTGTAGCATCCCATCGTGAATAGTGACTTCAACAGTCACTTTCTAGCCAACCCGCATGGTAGCGTAGCCCCTGTGCGTGGTCACAGACCTTGTGACTCTTTGCTTCCTACGTGCAACTCCAACATTGCGCAGCTCCTAGGCAGAATAGTTTAAGGTCCCACACTTCCTTTCAACTGCCTAGAGCACTAAGATTGTACTTTCATCAGCTAGTCAAGTGGTCGCACCACCTGTGTAAAGTTTCATCCTATCATCTATCACATTTCTTGGAAAATACCCACCTTTTATTGTTACGGGCGGCATTGCGCACTTTATCATTTGCAACGTGCTACCCTGGTCGATTCGATTATTAATGTGTGGTGCAAGCCAAGGCATCAGACTAATCAATTTGCGACGATAGGCCTCAAATATGTCATTGTGATCGTGTGCATCCTACCTTATCACCTTGTTTTTTTTACTAAGAAAATATTCCTTTATCTCATCCTCCAACTTCTTGACTTCCACATCCACCAGAGCACTTTTCTTCCTTAATCGTACCCTTTCTTCTTCAAGTTCTTGGAGCCTAGAATTTCCCTGTTGGATTTCTTCTTCCAAGGTTCTACGAACTGTTGTATCTACCAGTGCTATCATGTGTGGTCTAAGATTTTCATGTACTATACAGCTTACATGTTTGCTTTATACTACCTTCGCGCAACCCTAACCAGGCGCTGTGGAGCTTCCGCACTGTTAGAGCAGCACTTTGCACTATTACTCGAGATCTTACTTATCTTCCTATACGAGTTAATTACCTTCGCGTACTTGGATGTCTTATGTTATATTTATTTACACAAAACATTCATATGAGTTCGTGCAGCAAATAAACAGTATACTTGCAAATTATATCCAATAATACATTAAAACAAGAAAAGATACACATAGATATAGTAAAAATTCTCTTTATTGATTCTTCTAATGGTTACAGACTCGACCTGCCCTGTGCATTCAGCTACAGGGGTCCTCGCACTCTGTTGCGGACTACTAGGCCTCTGCGCACTCAGTTGTAGAGCCTTCTCCTACTCTACGACCCAAAAACACATTTTACACTTCTACTCAATCACTTAGACTTTTCATGCTTCTCTGTCCCTCTTTACACTTAGAGCCTCGCTCTATTTATACAATCCCATGGTCCGCGGACCATGAGTAGGTCTATTAAGCCGACATTACATTACAAGACAAGGGTGTACAACCATGTGACTCTATCATAATTTTGCGCTACATGCCCACAATTCGCGAGGCTTTTACAAAAGGATTTGGTCAAAACTTGGGCTTTAAGCCCCAAAACATGCCTTGGGGGGATTCCATGCCCAACATCTGTTGCATCATTTTTTCCAGTGGGAACATCGATAAGTTTTTCCCCAGTCCTTTGACATTTTTCTCTGAGTTTTCGAGGGAAGTTATAAAATCTCCATAGGTTGAAAAGAAGGTCACTACTCCTTTTATTTCAAGATGCAACAAGAGAGCCACTCGTATGTTTCCTACGACATCCTATACAAAGGCTTCAATAGGAATATGACAGTTCTCAATATCCCAAAGTATGGTCACATACCCCATTAGAGCCCTTCTAACTTGTGTTGGTACTTGAAAACCTCGGCCAAACATTTGCTGTCAGGTAAGTACGCAAAGTAACTTCCGCTTAATCTTTTCCACTTGTCCAATTTCCATTTGGCTGAGGACGATGAAAATCAAGCTTGTTCATTGGCTACAGTGAACGTTCTTTGGACATCCAAACCTCGGAGTGAAACATGCCTTCAGTGTAACTAATGTCAATTATGTCATTTTTTGGGGGTTTATTATTATAATTTATTATTCAAATCAAAATCAATGAAATTATTAATATTATTCACTCAATCATTTTTAAATTACATAATATCAATGCTTCTTGTAGCTTAATATGGGAGATCTCTATCACTATTTTCACCTTAAAAATATAAATTATGCTTACTGTTTAAAATATTATAATAAAAATTATATTTCAATATTAATTATAAATTAAATTGATTTAATATTTCTCTCACAAAATATTTTTATGTTAATATATATACTTATATATATTTTGGAAATTAAGAAATTTATAAAAAATTAATAATTAATATAGAGTTGAAATGTAACATTTAAAAAATATTAATAACACAAAATTTTCATTGTTAATTATAATGTTTACTTTATGGAGAGAAAGAAAAAACTATTATTATATTAATACAGTGTATTCCAATTGGTTTACATGTTTTTTTTTAAGTTATTTTTTTCTAGTCATTTTCACCTATTTGCTATATGTTGAGGACAAGGGTTTGAGTGAAAGCCACAAGAGAATGGAGATTGATTAAAAGGAAGATGAAATCTAGAGAAGAAATATGAGCAATGAAGAGTTTGATAGAGAGATGGTTAAGTGAAAGGGAAGACTTAGCATCATGAATATGCTACTACAAGAGATGGAGAATGAAGACTATAGATGTGGATGGGATATAAAGAAACATATCTAATGACCTATTAGACAACTATATTCCAAGAAATTGAGGAAGAAATTGAGGCACGTGTTGAGTGCTAAGTTCACATATGACAGACTCTAAGGAGTTGACTACAAGGAAGAGAGACTCGTTAACTATTGTAAACTAGAACAAGGTACATTCCTTGGTGACTATGATGATGAAGATGATGAGAGGAGACTGGTTGAAAATCTATTGCAGTATGTATAAAGTTCACATCAATTCGGAGAGATGAAAGCAAATATCTCAAATGAAGCTAGAGAGCCTTGTGCTTTTAAATTTGATAAGTTGTGTATGATTGCAAGTCACAGTCATGATGAAGGTAGAAAACCACCTACAACTTCCATAATGATAGAAGAGGATGAAGAAATACCTCATCAAAGAATTGAAGGAGGAAAAAAAATTAAGATCTATTAAAACATAAGATGAGAAAATATTGTCTCATAAAGGTACCCTTAAGGAGATCTACACATAATAGGATGGATTGATGATGAACAAAGTAGAAGAGGCTAGAAGGCCTCATGTTTTTAAAAATAATAAATTGTACATGACTATAGACTTCGCAAACAAGGAGCATGGACAAAATGTCAAAATGGAAGGGGGTAAGGAAAATTTGCTCCTAGGAAGTCAAGACGATGAGAAATCTGTGGATGATAAAAAATCCTTAAATATTGTCCTAAGGAAGGAATAAAGTGTGGGAGTTGTTTCTAAAAAGTAGAGGAAAGAAAAAAATAAGTTTGAATAATCAAAATAACTCCTACAAACAATTCACAAAGGTGTGTGAGTATAGCCATGTGGAAGGTGAAGAATGTATATTGAAAGCTATCGTAAAAGGAAGTAGACGAGGAGAAAACCTCATAAAGGAAACAGACAAAATGTAGGTATTGTGTTGTTAAAATATGAAAATGGTTTAAAATTTTTGTTGGATTGTATCAGGGTTGAAGGAGACTATATATAGAATGTAGCGAAGAAGAAGGAGGAGGATGAAATGCTAAAAGTATTTGAATATTTTGTTGATAAATTTCATGATATAATTAATTTTGATGGAGAATAGGGCTCAATCCAAGGGCATCAAGTGTTTCCTAAAGAAGTTGATAAGGAGAGAGAGAAGGAAGGTTTGAATCAAGAAACTGAAATTGCATTCCTCTCTCATGAAAAGGATATGGAGTCGAAGTCTGTTTTGGAAAATAACAAGCGAACTACAACTAATTAATTTTCATATTGTGTCAAGGAAAAAATGGATAATGTTGTGGTAACCTCCATATTTGTTCAAAAGTTAGGGTTATACCTTTGAAAACGTGTCTAATAATGAGTAGAAGTAGTAGCATTATGGGAGTAAAGAAGTGGCAACTAAAGCCATGAGGCTTTTTGAAGTGTTGTTGCAATTAAGTATATTAGTTTAGAAACAATATGACATTGAGATTAAGAAATTGAGGATGTTTATGGTCCCTATTAAATGGTACAATAAACAAGAGGAAACAATCAACTACAATACAAGGTTGATTGTAAGACACTACAATAGAAAAATGAGAAGAATTACAGAAATAATGAACAAGGAGCAAGTCATGATATTTTTGTAGACTTTTCGGTATTATAGCTACCAAAGAAAGATAACAAGAAGGAAATTGTGGCTAGTTGTGAAGTGGCCTGATTTAGAATATTAGTTTGCAATGCTAAGGTCTTCCTCAGATTATAAACAAAATGCTTTCATTGTGCTTAAGGATTCATCAATTTTTTCAAGTGAAATGAAGAGTTTTTATGTTAATTTTATGAGCAATTTAACATAAATTAGACTCTAAACAACAACATAAACATGTACAAAACATCATAAAAAACATATGACAACAAGCACATGATAAAGGAGTTCACCCCTCCTAGGGTACATCTCCTTGGTCCAACTTCCAATGGCTTTGGCCTCTCTATTATGATCAAAAGTTTAAAAATATGTGTTTGCAATGCTCAAAATCTTCTGAAACTTGCTCCAATGAGTCAATAATACTCAAAAATGTCTATCTAGCCTCTTTTTGCAACCAATTCGGTGGAAAATTGAAGAAGTTATGACTTCTCCTAGTTTTCCCACTATTTCCTCCACAAAATGCTCCACATCCAGAATGATATTACAAATTAGACCCAAAAATGTGCTAATTGGGTGAAAATTTCACAGCATCGCAGGCCATAATCTGTCGGCTGAGTATTATTGCAAATCATAATCAGCGAGGACCGACAGGCTTATGTTTTGTGTATGCAGCGGGTGATATTCTGATAGCGATGTGTTGAACCTGACAGAATTATAAACTGGTATCTAAAGTTGCATTGCATAACAACCCAGGTATGATGGGGGGTGATTACTATAATTTTCTTCCCTTCGCCGATCTACGATTGCGATCCATTGGATTGCACCTCCAGTCGATTTTTGAATGCCTTCCCACCTGCCTTTTACAAAGTGCAATTGTGATTTATCACATCACAACCCTTCCCTGCTCAGGGGCCAATTCTTTAACACGATCTGCCTTGAAACTGTTATTTGCGATATGTGGGGGCCAATGACATCCTGCCACTTGGCACCTCTTGATTCGCTGATGGAACCTTCCATGTGAGCAAGTTAAACTTGAACTTTGACTTGCTCTAATTTCTGCAGACGAGCTTCGATTTGAGTTTCATTTGCACCATTGGATTCAAAATGTCGAGCTCTTCGATCCAAAGCTAATATTATCAAGATTCTAACACTTTTATTTTTGAGCATAATTTTGAGCACTTGATCACTCCTCCCTACTAGAAGTCTTTTGGACCCCAAAAGATCACTTTCAATTGACCAGCTGATGAGGGTACAATTCCCTCACCTTTTTAGCCTCTATCCATCTAGATTCTGAAAAAATTGTACCTTTGAGCCCCACTCGAAGATAATCAATACTTCCCCTTTTTATTTTCCTTGTTCTTTTGTCAAGTATAATGTCTTACTAAAGAACATCAAGGAATTTTGGAGAAAAGTCTTCAATAGATGGAATTTGAACATTTTCTCCTTGATCTTCAACCAAAGAAAGCTCATGCAACTTTAAATTATCAAGATTAACAACAATATAAGTTTGCGTATATGAAGGCAAATCCAGCCTGAAGGCATTATTATCAATCTTTTCCAAAATTCTGAATGGGCCATATCAAATTGGTTTTGGTTTTCTACCTTCTCCTTGGATATTCTCTTTGTTAATGTGAAGCCAAACTTCCTCACCAACTTGGAACTTGTGATCTTGATGATGCTTTTCGTGCCTTCCTCTATACTTGCCTTGGCTTTTCTCAAGTTGTTCTTGAACCTTTTGGTGTACTAATTGTATTTTTTCAATGAACTTTCTTGCTTTGTCTATGTCGCTATGACCTTCAATAGCAACATATTTACCAAAAATAAAATCCAAAGGGTATTTAGGCAAGTATCTCAAACATGATTCAATTGGCGAAGTTTGAGTGGAAGAGTGTTTGGCTCAGTTGTAAGCATGTTGAATATAGTGCAACTGTTCATTCCACAGCTTTTTGATGCAACACCCACGCAGAATATGTATCATTGCTCTGTTCACTACCTCTGTTTCACCATCTGCTGGTGGATGAAAAGTTGTACTCTTTTTTAGTTTGGTGTCCATGAACCCCCACAAGTTTGACAAAAAATTCCCCACAAAGCGAGAATCTCGATCACTAACAATGGATGTAGGAATCCAAAATGCACCCAAACATTCTAAAAGAATAAATGAGTAGTTTTTTCGGCTGTAAATTTCTTTTTAATGGCATCAAAATACACATTTTTTTTAACCTATCCACAACTACATACAAATAATCATGACCTCTTTCTGACAATGGAATACCTCCTACAAAATCCATAGAAACACTCTCCCATGATCGTGAAGGAACCAGAAGTGGTGTGTAAAATCCTAACTTCCTATTTCTAGGCTTACTTATTGCACATAATGAACATCCTTTAATAAAATGAGACCCACTTTCAAGCATACAAGGCCAATAACAATACGTCTGTAGATGTGCCACCGTCTTACCTTGCAGTGAAATGACCAGAAATAAGAGAAGTATGTGCCTCTTTTATGATGTTAACTCGTTCTCCCCAGAGAATACAAAGCTTACCAAGACGGTACAACAAGTTATCATGCAAATGATAATCCAATTCCTCTACTTGGTTATCTTGACTCAAGCTTGAATAAACATCTTGAAAGTCATTATCCGATGCATATTGCTCAATATAACTTTCATGTAAAATAAAATTATGCTTGAGTAAAGTAGTTTCACTAACAATTGACCTAGAAAGAATATCAACAACTTTATTGTAGATAACTTTTTTATACATGATTACCAAGTGGAATTTTCAAAGGAAACCCATCCATAAGAAGTGTCGTGACTAGTGCAATTTTGATTGAGATTGCAAGTATTGCAACTGTGGATGATCAATGTCAATGATTGTTTCCTTACTCATTAGGTAGAGTTTCCATTTTTTCACACTTTTCACCAATGTGTACAATTCCTTGTCATATGTAGGATAGTTAATCACTGCACCATTAAAAGTTTCCAAATGAAATTAGATAGGCTTACCATGTTGCATGAGCACTACACCCATAATGTATTCACTAGCATCTCTCTAAATCTCAAATGAATGTCTCAAGTCTGGAAGTGTCAGTACAAGAGTTGTACTAATATTCTATTTCAACGCACCAAAGTCATTTTGCTATTTGCCTCCCCACTAAAAAACCTTTTTCACACTAGTCAACGCAAGCAAAGGAGTTGCTATAAGAGAAAAATTAGCAATTAATTCTCTCCAATATTGGGCTACTCCTAGGGAAATTCTTACCTTTGTAACTGTCTTGGGCCTTGGCCAATTTACAATGAAATCAACCTTGGAGGGATCTATTTTCAACTCACCTCCTCCAACAATATGACCTAAGTAAACTAAATAAGTCTTTCCAAACTCGCACTTTGACAACTTTAGATACAACTGTTCTTTTTTCAAGACATCAAGTATTTTTCTTACATGCATGACATGTTAAACACGATATTTACTGAAAATTAAGATGTTATCTAAGTAGACTATGAAAAATTCATCAAGAGATGGCCTCAACACATCATTCATCACACACATGAATGTAGCAGGAGCATTACATAAACCAAATGGAATAACTAGCCATTGAAGCAAACCCTGTTTTGTTTTGAATGTTGTCTTCCAAATGTCTCCTTCAGCTATTCTAATTTGATGGTAGCCACTTCTTAAGTCCAGCTTAGTAAAATATTTTTAGTCTTTCAATTGATCTAGTAAATCATCTATTCGAGGTAGTGGGCAACAATTATTTACCGTAATTTTGTTCAATGCACGAAACTCCATGCGCATGCACCATGTTCCATCCTTTTTTGGCACCAAGACAATAGGTGAACCACAAGGTAAGGAAGATGGTCAGATGATCCCTTTATTTAACAAATCTTGGATTTTTGTCTTGATATCTGTGCTTTCCATCACTGACACCATGTACATGCCAACGTTAGGAAGAGGAAAATATTACAACAATTGTATCTCGTGTTCGATCCCTCTCTTGGGAGATAATGCCTTTGGTTCCAGAAACATTTCATCATATTGGTTAACTATGTCAACCAATTCAAATTTCAAATTCAAATCACAACCTTTAAAAGCTTCATTATCAACATCATTCTTGGGTTTGATCATGAGAAGCACAAAACTCTTGCTCAAATTCCCCAGTCTTTTCATCTGTTGTGCATTAAAAACCGAAAGATTTCTTTTTGCTTGTTGTGAGCTCTCACAATCTATTCTACTCCATTTTTGAATAAATGATATTTATTTTCATGTCGATGGAAGATAGATTCTCTGTCATAAAGTTACGGGCTCCCCAAAACCATGCCACAGATATCTAACAGTACAACGTCAAGCTCCACTTCATCTATGAAATTTGCAGTAATAACGAATCTCAGTTTACACTTTCTAGTAACCTGCAATTGCACATTGTCACATACCCATCCAAGTGGATAGAATTTATGATATGGAACAATTTCCAGATTTAAAATCTTGACAATATTTTGACAGATAATATTGGCTTGAGAGCCCCTATCGAACATTATATCAATCTTGTTATGTTTTGAGATCACCCTTATGTGAAACAATTCTATTCTCCTCTTTTCATTTGGAGTTTCATTTTGGAAGTCTAAAGAACTAGTGATGGAAATTGATTCTTTTTGTTTTAAACCCATGGCTTTGATTTTAGTCTCATCATTTGAATCAGATCCCAAATCCTGTTGAGTGGTTGCAGTTGTCTTATGTTTTCCCTTGTTGTTTTTTTTTTCATTTCATGATGAAGCTTCCAATAGTGAGCTTCATCATGACCCTCTCTAGCACAGTGTTTGCATGTAATTTTTTCTCCTTCTTTTTTGATAGACACATTTTTTTGTGCCTTCCCTTTGAAATCCTTTTCTTTTCCCTTACTCTTAAATGTCTTTCTACTCTCTTCTTCTGGGGTGTTTTTCCCTCTTGCCTCAAGATGAGTGGCTTGCACACACACATCATCTAGATTATTCGAATTAAACATTAATATAGTATGCCTAAGGTAACTGTGTAAACCCCCTATGTATTTCAGCAAAGTGTCCTGTGATTGTAAATCTATACCTAACATCACAGACCTTTTTCTGGATTCTAGGGTGTAATTTTGCACATTTTGACCTTTTAGTTGTTTAAAGTTCCACCAATTAATGATGTCTTTCTGCATATAAGCTAGAGGGTATAATTTTCTTTTGATTGTAGCAATGAAATCATTCCAAGAAATAGATATCTTAATGTGTTTTTTAATCTCCTCTTGGGTCTTTGATTCCCACCATACTAGTGTTGCAACCTCCATTCTCAAGGAAGCTACCTAAATCTTTATTTCATCCTCTTGAAGGTTTTGAATCCTACAATACACCTCCAACTGATGAATTCAATTATCGAGATTTTATGCATTCACTTCACCATTATACATGGGAAACATGAATTCACATCAAGTTTTAAAAAAGGTGATTTACGAGTCCCTTTTAAAGAATGATAATGAGTATGAGTAAAGGTTGTGTTAGTGGAAGAGTGTGAAGATCTTGTGAAGAATAAGATGCAAAATATGGTGGAGAGGGTGGAGGTTTATCTCCATTCTAATTACCTTTGTTTCCATTACCTCCTCCTGAAGAACCTTCTCCTTTGGGAGGTTTGGAACGTTCTCCTTGCAGCCTGTTATTCCTCTCTTCATAGAGGACCTTCCCCATATTTGTAATATCAAAGAAAGCCTTTCTGAAGGACTTCTCATCTTATTTCATGTTTGTAGGTTCTCCTTCATAAGACATGATCTCTAGAGTTTTAACCGCAACTTGAGGCTGAATTGGTGTTGGAGATTGCGGCAACCTTGCTCTTCTTCCCTTTGACCCAACTTCAGGGCTTCCAACCAGCTTTCCTTCACCTATTATGAGTTTTAAACTTGTAAGCATGACATAAAATTGTAGACAATTAAATCCTTCTTTCACACAGAAAACCTATTAGCTCAGATACAAAATTGATCTAATTTAGAATATTAGTTTGTAGTGCTAAGATCTTCCTCGGATTATAAACAAAATGCTTTCATTGTGCTTAAGGTTTCATCAATTTTTGCAAGTGACATGTAGAGTTTTTATGCTAATTTTATGAGCAATTTAACATAAATTGGAAACTGAACAGTAGCATAAACATGTACATAACATCATCAAAAATGCATTACAAGAAGCACATGATAATAGAGTTCACCCCTCTTGAGCTACGTCTCCTTAGTCTAGCTTCTAATGGATTAGGCCTCTCTATTATGCTCAAAAGTGTAAAAATATGTGTTTACAATACTCAACATCTTCTGAAACCTGCTCCAATGCATCCAGAATACTAAAAAATGGCTATCTAACCTCTTTTTGCAACCAATTTGGTGGAAAATTGAAAAAGTTATGACTTCTCCTAGATTTCCTACTATTCGCTCAACAAAATGCTCCACATCCGGCATGATCCTACAAATTAGATCCAAAAATGCGCTAACTAGGCAAAAAAATTTCCGTACGGTAGGTTGTAATCTATTGACCAAGTCTTATCACAAATCACAATCAGCGAGGACAAACGAGCTTAAGTTTTGTCTATGTGGCGGGTGATATTGCAATAGTGATGTGGTGTACTCAATGGAATTATAAACTTGTATCTAAAGTCACATATTATCGCAACCCAAGTATGTTAGGGGCTGATTACTATAATTGTCTTCCCTTCATTGATCTATGATTTCAATCCATTACGTTGCACCTCTGGCCGATTTATGAATGCCTTTCCGCTTGCCTTTTGCAAAGTGCAATTGTGATTTATCGCATCGCAACCCTTCCCTACTCGGGGGATAATTATTTAACATTATCCACCTTCAACCTGTGATTTGTGATATCTCGTGGCCAATGTTGGCTTGCCAATTGGTGCCTCCCGGTTCATTGATGGAAACTTGCCATGTTCGCACCGTTGGATTCAAAATGACAAGCTCTTCAATCTGAGGCTAAGCTTATCAAGATTCAAACACTTTGATTTTTGATCATAATTTTGAGCACCTAATCATGAAGGATTGCATTAACCAAGAAAAGAAACAACAATATAAAACATGGTATCTTAGAGAAGTGAAGAAGACAAAAATATGATTAGTAAAACTATGTGGACATAACCATTAGAGTTTCGAACCCTAGAGGATTTCCACAAATTGAATACATATTGTATGGAGGTTATGAAATTTTATACCTAGGGAGTGTTGTGTAGGTGCATCAACCCCTAGTAAACCATTTTTAGCTAGACCCAAGGGTCATGAAATTCTCCAAAGGGATATAAATTCCCTCAAATTTAATTCATATAAAATTAGGTAATTTATTTTAAATAAATAAGTGTCTAGATTCTAGAAAACTCTTTGTGGTTAGGTTGTTTTGGTGAGCTAATGTTTTGGCCAAATGGGCCTTTGTAAGAATAAAAAATGTGAGGTTGAGGTGTTAGAAAGTTTCTATGAGTGGGGAAAGATGTCAGACTTATATTTGTTTTACTTGGATATTTCTTAAACAATAGGAAATTATATATGTATGTGGAGATAAAGAAACTAGGTAGTTTTTAGAGAGATAGAGAGAGCCCGAGTAGCTTGAGGAGGAGCATGATATCCACTTCAAAGTATCAATGTAACCTATATTATTCCTCTATACATATATAATTACATGTTATAAACTAATTTGAGGTCATTCTAGTTATCATTTATGTATTTGATTCCTCTTCTTGAAAATGTGTTGGTGCCCTGTGTGTGTTGGGGCAAAGTGCCTTTTTGTTAAGTAAAAATAGTTGTGCATGCATTTCTTGGAATCAAAGTGAGTTACTTTGTGTTGATTACGTTCATTTCCAGCTGAAGTGAGAGGAAAAATCCCTTTGTTCTCTAATATCACTACAATATGTTACTCATTGTTGATTGGAGATCCAGGTGGTGCAATAATGGAATCAAGACCTGTTGTAGTGGTTGCAGCACCCTCCAAAATTTTGGCCTGCACCCAATTTCAGAACCTTCCTTGATTTTTTCTTGATTATTTCAAACACCCGGGTTCATACCATGAGCCCGTGTTGAATCATTCCACCCTCTTTGCGTGACCGATCACCGGTTGTCTTTTAGTATGTTAGTTACAATGTCATGCTCGCGATCTTGTTCTGGCTATGCTGAAGGTCTGCCTTTGTTTGTACGAGTTGTGTTTGTTGTGTAAACATCTGTCGCACTCGTACATGAAGTTATATGCAATGTCATGCAATTTTTTCCATGGTCGTTCAATGATCTATCTCAAGTGTCACACTTGTCGTCGTCGCCTTTTAGTTAGTCACACTCAACACATGTTATCTTGTTGGTTTGAGATGTCTTGTCGTCAATTCATGTGGAGTGTGTGTTTTCAAGGTCATGTATAGGTGAGTTCACTCGCTCACACACTTAACCATTTTGCTAAAAATATGTTGATCGACCACCCTCCATCAGCGGGATCCCCACTTAGCTACACTTCGCAATCTCAGCCCTCAGTGACTAAGGAATGTTGCCCAGAACTACGCAGAGTTTGAGGCTGCCTTCCAGGTAGTCTGCACTATGTAATTTTGGAATCAAGTTTGCTAACTCTCCTCAAGAATAACGCAAAAGTTTCCCAAGAAGCCATCATAGTTGGCACTTTCCTCAAGCCTATCCATCAAGCCTATTGTTGGTCAACCAAATAATTTGACATAAGTAGTGACCCGAGACTGCACTCATCCCCAAAAATACTCACAAGTTGTTAGCCTACC
Source organism: Pinus taeda (assembly GCA_000404065.3). Lineage (NCBI taxonomy): Eukaryota > Viridiplantae > Streptophyta > Pinopsida > Pinales > Pinaceae > Pinus > Pinus taeda. Next base: position 52,094 of record APFE030851497.1, on the reverse strand, counting down.
TACCTGCATTTCCTGAAGAAATTATGGAGACATGAGGGACAGGAACTTGCTGCCTGTCACTGCATTGTCCGAGGAAATTGTACAGTTTTGTTAGGTAGTCCCCCTGCTGGCATGCTTGCCACTCCTCCTGAAAATTTTGCAGTTTTTATGGACAATCCACCTACTACTCGGCACCCTTCTCAGCCCAGAAACTATGTAAATATGTCATGCATGACTTCCTCCCAGATATTTGTAGTTCTAACCAGTAGGATCTCGCAACCCGATCCTGACCTCCTCTGGAAATCTAAGCAATTTTCACTACGAGTGCCTCCTACCTCCTACACTACCTTCCCTGGAAAAACTATGCAATTTTGCCTCCAATTTGAGCAAGATCCTGCAAATGTCACTACTATCTTGGACTTCTCAACCCACCCTCTCAATGATCTCTACAAAAAAATTTCTTGATAGTGCCCCGGAGCCTCGCATCCTAGCCTGAAATGTGCTATGTGCAGTTTCAGAGCCTTGTCCTCTTTTCCAGTCACCTACACCTGTAAAAAAAGGTGATGCATCATGGTAGATTAGGGTATTTTTGGATTTGATGTCATCTTGTCATGAGTGATTGCAGAGACAGGTACATGGATAAGACATGGCACGATGACGAACGAGATGAACAAGGAGCACATGCTAGGAGACTTGTTCGCGAGCGAATGAACACATGAAGCATGCCAAGTACTAGCAAAGGCGACATATGCACATGCAACATCAAGTGAACACCAAGAGCATCGAAGACTCCACACAGCTTGTCATGCAGAGGTGAAGCTATGATACACCAAGAGCACACTTATCACTTAACAGCACAACAACTCGACATGGACACCATCATCAGCATGAACATACCAGTAGTGTCGTGTCGAGTCATGTCATGAGTTGTCTCAACCACTACTATGGACTATATGTGTTTTAATCAATGCAATGTAATGGGGAATTCCAAGAGACCCACATATGATGTTGAAGAGTCATGCCAGTTGAAGAGTCATGTAAGGAAAATAGCCATGAGGGAATTCGAAGAGTCACAAGGGTCAAATTCACCCTTGGCTATATATAACCCTCATTTGTACATGCAAAAGAATTTTCACCTCCGCTCCTCCCACATAGCCTTTAGACTCTATAGTATTTTCTTTTAAGGGTGAGCAGTGGCTCCAACACCCCACTATTGGGGTTAGTGAAGTATGGTGTATGGATGTGTCATGGAGCGTTCACCTGATTCAAAAGCTTGTTAACAAGCCTGCACATTTTCACACGTATTATATTCATTTGTAAGACTATTCCTTGGACGCTTATAATGCATGTTGCTTTAACTTGTACTAAGATAGTTGAACTATTTCAGTTGTTTAGTGCATATGTTGTTTGGAATGTGTTGTATCAGTTGTTATCATTATCTCGTACATGTGGACTACTCCGTAGGAAACTAGACAAATTCATTGTTGTAAACTTGTTATTACGACCATCGCACTAGTGTGGACTACTCGATTGGGTGTTGTACGTGATATCTATTCACCTTGTGTTTGTGACTGTCACATCCGTGTGGACTACTTCGTCGGAAGTTACATAGATCCTACTATGTTGTGTGTCTCTAGTTGATTTGGGACTATTCCCTTTCGACTTCAGACTCATTCTCACCCTCTCCCTTTGCAGTGAAAGAACTTAGACACAAGTTACACTAAGCACTCACCAGACACACAAACCTTGTTGTTTGAAGACTAAGAATACCACTCTCATGTGATGACAGGCAATATCTAAGGCATATCTTTAAGATAATGGAAACCAGGCCATCATACCAGATGCGACTTCTACACCAAACAGTGTGAGGTCTATTTGGGACTTCATACCAGGGGCATCCCTTGAATGTTGGTGGGTCTAGCACGGTCAACATTTATAGCACTAGAAGGAGGGCTACTAGTAGTTTACGGCTAAATTTCCTCTCACCCCCAATCATCAATCATCTGGTCAAGGCAGTAACACCAACTTCCTATCTCCCACATGTAACTCTGAAGTTGGTTACTCCTCACCTCCTAGACATGAACATGAAATTTCTTATCAGCACCTCCGCTATGTCCATCGCATCACCCGTTAGATTTCCAAAGTAGTCAGATTGATCCCAGGAGTACAAGATCTTCCACATGCATCAAAGAAGACAAAGAGCACTCACACAGGGGTTGTTGTCTCATCAATGGAAGAAGAAGTTCTTGCCACTCTTGAAGGTCTGGTAGAAGCTATTGAGAATGGAGAAGAACCTCTAGTCTTTCGACAAGGAGAAGATAACACCATCATGATCGTGGGCTCAGGCTCCAATATAGGAGGCAGAGGGGAAGGTAATAGAGGAGGTGGAGGTGGAGACGAACCAACTAATTCAGAGGTGGAACCATTAGATTCTGAAGAAGAGGAAGAGGAAGACTAAGAAGAAGACATGGCTAACAAAAACTTGGAATGGATGACTCAAGGACCATTGGATCTCTCGAGTGCTTTGCATAAGATGCCAAAGCGTTCGGAGAATATGTTGACAAAGTTTGACCCTGATAGAACAATGAAGGGAGAAGACCACTTGGAGAACTTCTACCTACAATTGTAGACACTCGAGGTACGATATAACGACATTGCATGTGGATTATTTCTATGTACCTTGGATGGCCAAGCAGTGGTATGGTATCACAATCTTTCTGTCAACTCCATCCAAAACTAGGGTATGTTCAAGAGAATTTTTTTTGAAATATTTGTTGATGACAAAACCCCTGCCATGTTGCTTAAAGAGTTGGGCAGTCTCAAGATGGAGTCAAAAGAGAAAGTGAAAGACTTTAACCAAAGGTTTTTACACATCTTGAAGAAGTTTTCAGTGGACACAAAACCTCATGACTACATCACAGTTGATTACTACACATCTGCACTGTCGACCAGTGTTGTGGAGTTCATCAAACGAGCTAGAAAACCAACGTTACTTGAAAATTGTGAAGAGGATATAGTTGTAGAAACAGACCTACGCGCGATTGGAGTCATCAAATATGATGAACCAATGAAAGACTCCAAAGATGCAAGTAGGAGGCCCTAGAATGTAGTGATTAAGGGGAAATACAAGGAAGCAATTTCCATTGAAACCCTTACTCGTATTTTCAAGACCTTGACAGCAAAAGTGTATTAAATGAAGCAACGAATGGTCGAGACATCTACTAGGAGCTAACCTCTCTGACAACCAAAGAGGAGCATGTCATTAGGTAGCAGCTACCTGGCTAAAAATACGCAGAGCTCCAACTCAGTGTTCCAAATGGAAGTGTGTGAAATCTCTGATTTTTTATCATTCCATCATGACCATCACCTGGAAGAGTCTTGTTCGGAATGAAACTGAGTTGCAGACTCGATGTTCAATGGTATGAGAAACATGGAAAATAATGCGTAGTGTCAACCGAAACACAAAGACGATGAATAAGAGGTTGCATCTAATGAAGCACCAAGAGATGAAGCACCAAGTGTCGAATATGATGAAACACTTGATCTCATGATGCTTGGAGTTCAAGTGCATGAAAAACACTACTGAATATGAACCACTTGTATTGGGCTTGCACAAAGCCATCAACCTCAATGTTGTTGCGCTCAAAGTGGTACGTGACTCAAAAATCATGGTACGATAGGTACGTAACACCATACATTATTTGTCACCTCATCTAAAAAGTTATCAACAAGAGGTATGGTGACTAATATCTAACTTCCAAGCTTTCAATATCAATGTTGTGCCAAGAATGTGTAATGCAACTCTCGATGCCTTAGCTAACGCAATTGCTAGGATGACACCGCTTAAGGATAAGTTTACTGTTGAAATTTTGTATAAGCCTTCTATCCCTATTAACATAACTAATTTACATAGTTTTTAAGATGATCAACAAATATTGCACTTCATGGCCAATGTTGATGTCTTCAAGGATGCAACGATTGATGAAGATGAGCACGAGCAGTCTCTACAAGTCTCAACTAATGGAAAGAAAGGAAACCTCATCCCCAAGGGTTTGGTATCTCTCGAAAAGCTCTATGACTTGGAGAATCGCTTTGAAGAGACAAGGAATAAAAAAACCCATAGTTCCAACATGATGCACAAGCAAATCAACTTGGGAACCGAACAATATATGAAGTTAATCAATCTCGGTTGTTGCACATTGCAGGAGCAACAATCCTTTGTCTACTTTTTCAAGAAGTACTGGGATGTGTTCGCATGGACATATGATGATCTGAAAACATATGACACACGAATAATCGAACATGTGATTTCGATCAAAGAAGGGGTCAAGCCATTTCAGCAGAAGCTGAGAAAAGTACATTTGTCACTTGAACCCCTCATACAGAAAGAATTGACTAAGATGTTGGATGGTCGGATCATTTACAAATATTTTCATTCTACGTGGGTTTCTAACTTAGTTCCTGTATGTAAGAAGTTTGGGGAGATCTACTCATGTGCTGATTTTCAAAATTTGAACTTTGTCTCGGACAAAGACAACTACTGCATGCCATTGATGGAACATATTTTACAAACAGTATCTTGAGGAGAAAAGTCTTCTCTGCATAATCTTTCTTAGGGATACAACTAGGTTTCAATAGAGGAACCTAATAGATTGAACACCACCTTCCGTACCAAGTGGGGTATGTTCGCCTACAGAAGATTGCCATTTGGGCTTCTGAAAGTAGGCGTAACCTTTCAGTGTGCCGTGGACATCCCCTTTTGTGGACTTATCGAAAAGAGCGTAGTGGTTTACCTTAACGACATGGCAGTGTTTTCTAGAAAATAGTCAGACCAAATACACTATTTGAAGAAGATATTTGAGCGATGCTGAAAATACGGGATATCCTTGAATCCCAAGAAAAGCGTATTTGCAGTGTCTGAGGGGAATCTCCTTGGTCACATCATTGCCAGAAGTTGGATCAAGTTTGATCTAGGCCGAGTTCGGATGATCATACAGATTCCTCACCCAACCAACAAGAATGCCATGTAGTCCTTCTTGCAAAAGATCAGCTTCCTCCGGAAGTTCATCTCAGATTATGTGTAGATGGTGAAACCTATGCAAGACATGATTAAGAAGGATGTAGTCTATAGCTAGGCTAATAAGGAAAGGAATTCATTCACTCATATCAAGCAAGCTATATTAGAGGCGCCTGC
>APFE030851497.1:20395-46164 GCA_000404065.3 Pinus taeda | reverse complement strand
TTTTTCTCAGGTGCCTGGAAGCACATGATTCAAACAAGGTATTTTATGTTCTGCATGGTAGACTAGCTAGGGGTCACTTCGCAGGAAACAAAACTTCACACAAGGTCATGTGAAATGGTTTCTATTGCCCCACATTATTCAAGGATGCACATGCTTATGCATGCAGGTGCACGGTCTGTCAGCGATGCGTCGATAGAAAACGAAGGTCAGCAACCCACTACAGCATGTTGCAGTTAGTGAACCATTTAAACAGTGGGGCTTAGACATCATTGGGGAAATCTTCCCACACTCATCGAAGCAGCACCACTACATCCTAAAAGCTAGAGATTACTTCACGCGATGGACATAAGCAGTTCCGCTTAAGCAAGTGAACTACTAGGAAGACATCAGCTTCCATCAACAGAACATCATCTCATGATTTGGCGTTCCAGTATAATTTACAAAGTTTGTCATTCTACATGGGTTTCTAACTTAGTTCATGTATGTAAGAAGTCTGGGGTGATTTGCTTATGTGTTTATTTTCAAAATTTGAACTGCGCCTCAGACAAACTACCGCATGCCATTGATGGAACATATCTTACAAATAGTATCTCGAGTAGAAATGTCTTCTCTACTCGATGGTTTTTAGAGATACAACTAGGTTCTAGTATAGGAACCTGATAGATTGAACACTACCTTTAGACCAAATACACTATTTGAATAAGATATTCAAGAGATGCCAAAAATACGGATATCCTTAAATCCCAAGAAGAGCATATTTGTAGTGTTTGAGGGGAACCTCCTTGGTCACATCATTGCCAGAAGTTGGATCAAGGTTGATCTAGGCCGAGTTCAAACGATCATACAGATTCCTCACCCAACCAGCAAGAAACCCATGCAGTCCTTCTTGGAAAATATCAACTTCCTCCAGAAGTTCATCTTAGATTATGCGCAGATGGTGAAACCTATGCAAGACATGATTAAGAAGGATGTAGTCTATAGCTAGGCTAAGAAGGAAAAGAAATCATTCACTCGTAACAAGCAGGCTATATCAGATGTGCCTCCACTTTAAATCCTAGACTTTAACAAGGATTTCTTGCTATACACCTTCGCCTCTGACACTTTTCTTGTTGTAGTACTGACTTAGAAGGATGAGCTCAATGATGAACGTCCCATCTCCTTTATGAGTGCAAGAATGTAGGGACCCAAAATCAACTAGCCTATCATCGATAAAAAGCATAGGCTGTATATAGGGTAGTGAAACACTTTAGACCCTACCTACTGAAGAACCGTTGCATAGTCTTTGTGCCACACCCAACAGTCTAATCACTGCTTGTTGAACAAGAAATGGGTTAAAGACGTGTGAACTGGATGACAGGCTTGCAAGAGTATGATCTTAAAATCAAGCCAGTTCACACTGTCAAGGATCATGGTTTCTACAGACTCGTAACGAAAGTAGTCCATGCATAGGAGGAAGAACAAGAGATCATTGGCTGGGAGAAAGAAATCGAAATGTATGATGTAGAGCGAGCACCACCCACTTCACATGGAAACTCTTGGTATGAAGATGTGAACCAATACCTTGAGCATGGTACCACGCCCTCTCACTTATCTATGTGACAGAAGAGGGCACTCTAGCTCAAAGCATTACCTTATCAGTTAGTGCACTGAGTGCTTTACAGAAAGCATAGAAACATAATTATTCTCAGGTGCCTGGAAGTATATGATTCAAAGAAGGTATTTCAGGTTCTGGATGACAGACCAGCTGGGGGTCACTTTGTGGGAAACACCACTTCACACAAAGTCATGTGTGATGGTTTCTATTGCCCCACAATATTCAAGGATGCACATGCTTATGCATGCAAGTGCACAGTTTGTCAGCGATGCATCGACATAACATGAAGGTCAGCAACCCCCTGCATCATGTTGCAGTTAGTGAACCATTTAAATAGTGGGACTTAGACATCATTGGGGAAATATTCCCACACTCATCGAAGCAACACTACTAAATCCTAAAAGCTACAGTCTACTTCACGCAATGGACATAAGCAGTTTCGCTTAAGCAAGTGAACTACTAGGAAGTCATCAGCTTCCTTCAACAGACTATCATCTCATGATTTGGTTTTCCAGTATCATTTACAAATTTTGTCATTTTGCATGGGTTTCTAACTTAGTTCCTGTATATAAGAAGTCTAGGGAGATCTACCTATGTGTTGATTTTCAAAATTTGAACCGCGCCTCGGACAAATACAAATACCACATGCCATTGATGGAACATATTTTACAAACAGTATCTCGAGCAGAAATGTCTTCTCTGCTCGATGGTTTTTAGGGATACAACCAGGTTAAGTAGAGGAACTTGATATATTGAACACTACCTTCTATACCAAGTGGGGTACATTCACCTACAGAATATTTTCATTTGGGCTTCTGAACGCAGGTGTAACCTTTCAGCGTGCCATGGACATCGCCTTCTGTGGACTTATCGAAAAGAGTGTAATGGTTTACCTTAATGTCATGGTAGTCTTTTCCAGAAATCTGTCAGACCAAATACACCATTTGAAGAAGATATTCAAGTGATGTCGAAAATACGAGATATCCTTGAATCCCAAGAAGAGCGTATTTGCAGTGTCTGAGGGGAACCTCCTTGGTCACATCATTGCCAGAAGTTGGATCAAGGTTGATCTAGGCCGAGTTTGGAAGATCATACAGATTCTTCACCCAATTAACAAGAAATCCATGCAATCCTTCTTGGAAAACATCAACTTCCTCCGGAAGTTCATCTCAGACTATGCGCAGGTGGTGAAACCTATGCAAGGCATGATTAAGAAGGATGTAGTCTATAGCTAGGCTAAGAAGGAAAAGAATTCATTCACTCGTATCAAGCAGGCTATATCAGATGCACCTGCACTATAAAGCCTAGACTTTAACAATGATTTTTTGCTATACACCTTTGCCTCTGACACTTTTCCTGTTGTAGTACTCACTTAGAAGGATGAGCTGAACGATGAACGTCCCATCTCCTTAATGAATGCAAGAATGAAGGGACCCAAAATCAACTAGCCCATCATCGATAAACAAGCATATGTTGTATACAAGGTAGTGAAACACTTCAGACCCTACCTGTTGAAGAACCATTGCATAGTCTTTGTGCCACACCCAACAGTCTAATCACTACTTGTTCTATAAGAAATGGGTTAAAGATGTGTGAACTGGATGACAGGATTGCAAGAGTATGATCTTGACATCAATCCAGTTCACACAGTCAAGGGTGATGGTCTCTATAGACTTGCAACCAAAGTAGTCCATGCACAGTAGGAAGAATAAGAGATCATTGGCTGGGAGAAACAAGTCGAGATGTATGATGTAGAGTGAGCACCACCCACTTCACATGGAAACTCTTGGTATGAAGATGTGAACCAATACCTTGAGCATGGTACCATGCCCTCTCACTTATCCATGTGACAAAAGAGGGCACTCTGCCTCAAATCATTACCTTATCAGTTAGTGCACTGAGTGTTTTACAGAAAGCATAGAAACAAAACTTTTCTTAAGTGCCTGGAAGCACATGATTCAAAGAAGGTATTTCAGGTTCTGGATCACAGACCAGCTGGGGTCACTTTGTGGGAAACACCACTTCACACAAATTCATGCGAGATGGTTTCTATTGCCCCACATTATTCAAGGATGCACATGCTTATGCATGCAAGTGCATGGTCTGTCAGTGATGCATCAACAGAACACGAAGGTCAAAAACCCCTTACATCATGTTGTAGTTAGTGAACCATTTAAACAGTGGGGCTTAGACATCATTGGGGAAATCTTCCCACACTCGTCGAAGAAGTACCAATACATCTTAAAAGCTACAGATTACTTCACATGGTGGACATAAGCAGTTCTGCTTAAGCAAGTGAACTACTAGGAAGTCACCAGCTTCCTTCAACAGAACATCATCTCATGATTTGGTGTTCCAGTATCACTTTTTTTTTATAATGCAAATTACTTTTCGTCTTTAAAGATTTATGATTTTTCATTACCAGAAGTTGGATGAAGGTTTATCTAGGGCAAATTCGGACGATCATTCCTCCGCAAGTTCATCTCAGATTATGCACAAATGGTGAAACCTATGCAAGACATGATTAAGAATGATGTAGTCTATAGCTAGGCTAAGAATGAAAATAATTCATTCACTCGTATCAAGTAGGCTATAACAGATGCACCTGCACTTTAAATCCTAGGCTTTAAAAAGGATGTCTTGCTATACACCTTCTCCGACACTTTTCTTGCTGTAGTACTCACTTAGAAGGATGAGTTGAACGATGAACGTCCCATCTCCTTCATGAGTGCAAGAATGTAGGGACCCAAAATCAACTAGCTCACCGTCGATAAACAAGCATACGTTGTATACAAGAAAGTGAAATACTTCAGACCCTACCTCCTAAAGAACGGTTGCATAGTCTTTGTGCCACACGCAACAGTATAATCACTGCTTGTTCAACAAGAAATGGGTTAAAGATGTGTGAACTGGATGGCAGGCTTGCAAGAGTATGATCTTGACATCAAACCAGTTCACATTGTCAAGGGTCATGGTCTCTACAGACTTGCAACCAAGGTAGTCCATGCACAAGAGGAAGAATAAGAGATGATTGGCTGGGAGAAACAAATTGAGGTGTATGATGTAGAGCGAGCACCACCCACTTCAAATGGAAACTCTTGGTATGAAGATGTGAACCAATACCTTAAGCATGGTACCATGACTTCTCAATTATCCATGTGACAGAAGAGGGCACTCTACCTCAAAGCATTACCTTATCAGTTAGTGCACAGAGTGCTTTACAGAAAGCATAGAAACATAATTTTTGTCAGGTGCCTAGAAGCACATGAATCAAAGAAGGTATTTCAGGTTCTACATGACAAACCAGCTGGGGGTCACTTCACAGGAAACACCAATTCACAAAAATTTATGCGAGACGGTTTCTATTGCCCCACATTATTAAAGGATGCACATGCTTATGCATGTAAGTGCACGGTCTGTCAGTGATGCATCAACAGAACATGAAGGTCAGCAACCCCCTACATCATGTTGCAGTTAGTTACCCATTTAAACAGTGGGGCTTAGACATCATTGGGAAAATCTTGCCACACTCATCAAATAAGTACCAATACATATTAAAATCTATAGATTACTTCACATGGTGGACATAAGCAGTTCCACTTAAGCAGGTGAACTACTAGGAAGTCATCAGCTTCCTTCAACATAACATCATCTCACGATTTGTTGTTCCAGTATCACTTTCTTTTCACAATGCAACTTACTTTTCATGTTTAAAGATTTATGATTTTTCATTACCAGAAGTTGAATGAAGGTTGATCTAGGCTAAGTTCGAACAATCATACAGATTCCTCACCCAACCAACAAGAAAGCCACCTAGTCCTTCTTAGAAAAATCAGCTTCCTCCGGAAGTTCATCTCAGATTATGCACAAAGGTTGAAACCTATGCAAGACATGATTAAGAATGATGTAGTCTATAGCTAGGCTAAGAATGAAAATAATTCATTCACTCGTATCAAGTAGGCTATAACAGATGCACCTGCACTTTAAAGCCTAGACTTTAAAAAGGATGTCTTGCTATACACCTTCTCCGACACTTTTCTTGCTGTAGTACTCACTTAGAAGGATGAGTTGAACGATGAACGTCCCATATCCTTCATGAGTGCAAGAATGTAGGGACCCAAAATCAACTAGCTTGCCATCGATAAACAAGCATACGTTGTATAGAAGAAAGTGAAATACTTTAGACCCTACCTCCTAAAGAACCGTTGCATAGTCTTTGTGCCACACGCAACAGTCTAATCACTGCTTGCTCAACACGAAATGCGTTAAAGACGTGTGAACTGGATGGCAGGCTTGCAAGAGTATGATCTTGACATCAAGCTAGTTCACACTGTCAAGGGTCATGGTCTCTACAGACTTGCAACCAAAGTAGTCCATGCACAGGAGGAAGAGTAAGAGATCATTGGCTGGGAGAAACAAATCGAGATGTATGATGTAGAGTGAGCACCACCCACTTCAAATGGAAACTCTTGGTATGAAGATGTGAACCAATACCTTAAGCATGGTACCATGCCCTCTCAGTTATCCATGTGACAAAAGAGGGCACTCTACCTCAAAGCATTACCTTATCAGTTAGTACACAGAGTGCTTTACAGAAAGCATAGAAACATAATTTTTCTTAGGTGCCTAGAAGCACATGAATCAAAGAAGTTATTTCAGGTTCTACATGACAGACCAGTTGGGGTTCACTTCGCAGGAAACACCAATTCACACAAATATATGCGAGACGGTTTCTATTGCCCCACATTATTAAAGGATGCACATGTTTATGCATGCAAGTGCACTATCTGTCACCGATGCGTTGACAAAACAAGAAGGTCAGCAACACCTGTATCATGTTGCAGTTAGTGAACCATTTAAACAGTGGGGCTTAGACATCATTGGGGAAATCTTCCCACACTCGTCGAAGTAGCACCACTACATCCTAAAAGCTACAAATTACTTCACGTGGTGGACATAAGTAGTTCCGCTTAAGCAAGTGAACTAATAGGAAGTCATCAGCTTCCTTTAACAGAACTTCAGCTCACGATTTGGCCTTCCAGTATCATTTACAAAGTTTGTCATTCTACGTGGGTTTCTAACTTAGTTCTTGCATGTAAGAAGTCTAGTGAGATCTCCTTATTATTGATTTTCAAAATTTGAACTGTGCCTCGGACAAGGACAACAACTGCCTACCATTGATGGAACATATTTTACAAATAGTATCTCGAGCAGAAATGTCTTCTTTGCTGGATGGTTTTTAGGGATACAACCAAGTTCCAATAGAGGAACCTGATAGATTTAACACTACCTTCCGTACGAAGTGGGGTATGTTCACCTATCGAATATTTCCATTTGGCCTTCTGAACACAGGCGTAACCTTTCAACGTGCCATGGACATCATCTTCTGTGGCCTTATCAGAAAGCGTGTATGGTTTACCTTAATGACATGGAAATCTTTTCTAGAAAAAGGTCAGACCAAATAGACCATTTGAAGAAGATATTCCAGTGATGCCGAAAATACAAGATATCCTTGAATCTCAAGAAGAGCATATTTGCAGTGTCTGAGGGGAACCTCCTTGGTCACATCATTGCCAGAATTTGGATCAAGGTTGATCTAGGCCGAGTTCGGACGATCATACAGATTCCTCACCCAACCAACAAGAAAGCCATGCAGTCCTTCTTGGAAAAGATCAACTTCCTCCGAAAGTTCATCTCAGATTATGTGCAGATGGTGAAACCTATGCTAGACATGATTAAGAAGGATGTAGTCTATAGCTAGGCTAAGAAGGAAAAGAATTCATTCACTCATATCAAGCAATCTATATTAGATGCACATGCACTTTAAAGCCTAAACTTTAACAAGGATTTATTGCTATACTTCTTCCCCTCCAATACGTTTCTTTCTGTAGTACTCACTTAGAAGGATGAGCTGAACGATGAACGTCCCATCTCCTTCATGAGTGCAAGAATGCAGGAACCTAGAGTCAACTAGCCCGCCATCAATAAATAAGCATATGTTGTATACAAGGTAGTGAAACACTTCAGACCCTACCTGCTGAAGAACCATTGCATAGTCTTTGTACCACACCGAACAGTCTAATCACTGCTTATTCAACAAGAAATGGGTTAAAGACGTTTGAACTGGATGACAGGCTTACAAGAGTATGATCTTGCCATCAAGCCATTTCACACTATCAAGGGTCATGGTCTCTACAGACTTGCAACCAAAGTAGTTCATGCACAGGAGGAAGAACAAGAGATCATTGGCTGGGAGAAAGAAATCGAGATTTATGATGTAGAGTGAGCACCACCCACCTCACATAGAAACTCTTTTTATGAATATGTGAACCAATACCTTAAGCATAGTACCATGCCCTCTCACTTATCCATGTGACCAAAGAGGGCACTCTGCCTCAAAGCATTACCTTATCAATTAGTGCACTAAGTGTTTTACAGAAAGCATAGAAACATATTTTTTGTCAGGTGCCTGGAAGTACATGATTCAAAGAAGGTATTTCAGGTTCTGCATGACAGACCAGATGGGGGTCACTTCACGGGAAACACCACTTCACACAAAGTCATGCGAGACAGTTTCTATTGCCCGACATTGTTCAAGGATGCACATGCTTATGCATGCAAGTGCATGGTATGTCAGCGATGTGTCGACAACACACGAAGGTCAGCAACCCCCTGGATCATGTTGCAGTTAATGAATCATTTAAACAATGGGGCTTAGACATCATTGGGGAAATCTTCCCACACTCATCGAAGCAGCACCACTACATCCTAAAAGCTACAGATTACTTCACGCGGTGGACATAAGTAGTTCCACTTGAGCAAGTGAACTACTAGGAAGTCATCAGCTTCCTTCAACAGAACATCATCTCACGATCTGGCGTTCCAATATCACTTTCATTTTACAGTGCAACTTACTTTTCGTCTTTAAAGCTTTATGATTTTTCATTAAAATATGGTATCATGCTTAAACACTCAACTAACTACTACCCAGAGGGAAATGGTCTTGTCAAATCTACAAATAAAAACCTTATCCACATCATTAAAAATACCATTTACTCTGAACAACGAAACTAGCAATCTGCTTTGACAAATGCCTTATGGGATGACCATGTAACACCCAAACCCTCTCTGAAAACTTCACCATACTTCCTGTTTTATGGTAAAGAATTCGTCCTCCCGCAAAACATCTACTTTCCTTCTCTCCAATTGTCCCAAGAATCTTAAGGCAAGCCATGTATGTTAGTTTAGCGTAGGACGGATATACTTCACAAGCTGTAGGAAGAACATATGAAAGAAAAAGAAAAATTCACACTCCACCATAACCGTATCAAGACATGCTTCGACAAGAAGTCTGCAGGGAATGCTAACTTCGAGGTGGGTGACTTAGTGTTGAAATGGGACAAACCCCATGAAGCGAAAGGAAAACATACAAAGTTCCAGTCCATGTGGATTGGTGAATACACTATTCAGGAAAAGCTTGGACCACACACAAATCATCTGCAATCACTTGACAGGAGGATTGACAACCTTCATGTCAATGGCCAAGACTTAAAGCATTATTTTCAGTAACTTGGGGTTGTACCCCGCGGCATGTACATATTCTGTTTACTATTTGTTGTCTTTTCAATTTGCTTTGTTATTTTTGCTTCACTTTGTTTTGTTTGCTTAATATCATGCTATTTTTGGTTTTGCCAATAAGTGTTACTGTCTACTGAGTTCTAGGTTTTGAATGAGTATGTGGCTAGATCCAAAGAGTCTTGTGACACTACAACACTTGGCCAATCTTGTGTCTTTCTTCTCTGTGCTTGGTTGTAACCTTCGGCCAGTGAAGTCTTGATGCGAAATATGAGTCGTCTGTAAGGGAAACTCTTGTTCAACCATGAACCTATGTCCACACTGGAAAACCTGATTCCTATACTCAGTCTTCTGCTATGTGTGTTCAAGCTCATCCAACTAATAGAAACTGAGAAGGGGAAAATATAAACGAGCAAACCTAAATCAGAGATCTTACATTCTTCTCTAAAGGAAAAACCTCTTCTGCTCTCAATAAGTTGGGATCCCTCTTTCGCCCCAAAAATTAATAAGTGTCTATGCACAATCCTCTTTTCAAAAATACAAAGGTGAAAGAAGAGAAAGGCTTCCTGTGCAGAGAGGTGAAGCATGCAACTCCACCGGGGTAATAACCAAGCTCACTGGTAGTGGAGAAATGTGTGTGTTCCTATGTTAGTCTACTGGGGTAATGTCTAGGCCTGATGGCAGCAGAGAAACACCAGAGATGAAAACTTATACTCTGAAAATTTTAAACTCGCGAGAAAAATATCCTTCCCAATTTTGAAATACTGTGATCAAGCTCAAAATTGTTGTTGTGTTTGACTGAGTTGGAAAAAGGTGAACCATGTTTGTCCAAGGGGTAAGTGGGGAGGCCAAAGTAACCCACACATAAATTAAATACCCGCTAATAGACCAAGGCCCTATGCTTTCAATGAACAAAAACAAAAAAGATGTTATTCAACTAGTGTGTTACCAAGTGTTGTAGCGGTTGCAACACACTGCAAAATTTTGGTTTGCATCCAATTTCAGAGCCTTCCTTGATTTTCCTTGATGATTGCAAACCCTCAGGCTCATGCCATGATCTTGTGTCGAACCTTAACACCCTCTTTGCATGACCGATCATGGGCGTCTTTTAGCATGTTGGTTGCAATGTCATGCTTAAGATCTTGTTCTGGCTATTTTGAAGGTCTATCTTTGTGTGTAAGAGTTGTGTTTGCTATGAAAACATATGTCACACTCACATAGGAAGTTATATGCAATGTCGTGCAAGTGTTGTAAAAGTCGTTCAATGATCTATCTCAAGTGTCGCACTTATGGCCCTCACCCTTTAGTCAATCACACTAAGCATATATTGTCTTGTTGGTTTGAGGTAGCTTGTCATCAGGTCATGTTGAGTGTGTGTTAAAAAGGTCATGTATACATGAGTTCACTCACTCGAACACGTAACCATTTTTCTAAAAATTTGTCGACCGAACCACCCTCCATCAGCTGAACCCTCACTAAGTTGATCTATGCAATCTTAGCCCTCAGTGACCAAGCACTATTGCCCATAAATACGCATAGCTTGAGGCTGCCCTCCAGGCAGTCTGCATTGCGCAATTCTTGAATCAACATGTCTGACTGTGACGTAGAACAACACAAAAGTTTCTCGAGAAGCCATCTTAGTTTGTGCTTCCCGTAAGCCTATCCATCAAGACTCCCACTGGTCAACTGGAGAATTTGACTTAAGTAGTGACCTAGGGTTGAACTCATCCCCAAAACTGCGAGAAGATGTCAGCCTGCCTACTTGCACTGCCTAAAGAAATTGTGCATACATGAGGGAAAAGCACCCATTACCTATCACTGCATTGTTCTAAGAAATTGCGCAGTTGTGTGAGGCAGTACCCCTGCCAGTCAGCTTGCCACTCCTCTTGAAAATCACACAGTTTCCATGGAAATTCCACCTACTGCCCGACACCTCGCTTAACCTTGAAACTTCACAAATATTTCCTGCTTGAATGCCTCCCATATCTGCGCAGTTCTGCCAGCGGGCTCCCACAGCTTGATCCCATCCTCCTCTAGAAATCTGCGTAGTTTTCACTGCAAGTTCCTCCTACTGCCTACACTACCTTCCCCAGAAAAATTGTGCAGTTCTGCCTCCCAACTGAGCTAGATCCTGCAGATGTCACTACTGTCATAGACTGCTTAGCCCAGCCTCTTAGTGACCTCTACATATTTTTTCCTGACAGTGCCCCAGAGCCTCTCATCCCAACCTGAAACGTCCTCCATGCAGTTTCACAGCCTTTTCCTCTTTCTTGGTCACCTACACCTGAAAACAAAAGATGATGCATCATGGTAGACTATGATAATTTTGAATTTGATTTCATCTCATCATGAGTGATTGCAGAGACAGGTACATGGATGAGACATGGTGCAATGACGAATGGGATGAACAAGTGGTGCATGCTAGGAGACTTGCTCATGAGTGAATGAACACATGAAGCATTCCGAGTATTAGCAAAGGGGACACATGGACATGCAACACCAAGGAAACACCAAGACCATCGAAGAATCCTCACACCTTGTCATGCGGAGGTGAAGCTATGATACAACAAGAGCAAACTCATCACTCAGTAGCATAAGAACTCTACATGGACACCACCATCAGCATGAACATACCAACAGTGTTGTGTCGAGTCATCTCGGCCAATAGTATGGGCCATACTTGCTATAATCAATGTAATGTAACATGAAAGTCCAAGAGACCCACATATGAAGTTGAATAGTCGTGCCTGTTGAAGATTCATGTAAGTCAAATAGCCATGAGGGAAGTCGAAGAGTCACAAAGGTCAAATTCACCCTTGGCTATATATACCCCTCAATTGTAAATGAAAAATACTTTTCACTGTAGCTCCTCCCACATAGCCTTGAGAGTCTGTAGTCTTTTCTTTGAGGGGTGAGTAGTGGTACCAACGCCCCACTATTGGGGTTAGTGATGTATGGTGTGTGGATGTGTCTTGGAACTTTCGCTTAATTCATAATCCTCTTAGAAAGGCAACACATTTTCACACGTATTGTATTCGTTTATAAGACTATTCTTTGGATGCTTGCAATGCATGTTGCTTTAACTTGTACTAAGATAGTTTAGCTATTTCAGATTTTTATAGTGCATATGCTGTTGGAAATATGTTGTATCATTTGCTATCATTGTCTCGCTCGTGCAGACTACTTCTCCGAACTCTAGACATATTCATTATTGTACACTTGTTATAATGATCGCCGCACTCATGTGGACTACTCCGTTGGGTGTTGTACGTGCTATCTATTCACTTTGTGTTTTTTATTGTTGCATCAATGTGGACTACTCAGTCGAAAGCTACACATATCCTACTATATTGTGTGTGTTTAATTGAGTTGGGACTTGAGACTCACTCTCACCCTCTCCCTCTGTAGTGAAAGAACTTAGACACGAGTTACACTAAGCACTCACCAGGAACAAACACCTCATTGTTTGAAGACTAAGTATACTACTCTCATGTGCTGACAAGTAAGAGTTAAGGCATATATTTAAGATAATGGCAACCAGACCATCATACTAGATGGGACTCCTACACCAAATAGTGTGAAGTCTAGTTGGGACTTCATACCACGGAGACCCCCTTAAAGTTGGTGGGTCGAACACTGCCAACAAGACCCTAGGGAAAACTTGAGGATTGGAACATGAAGTTAGTTGCAACGGGAGGAGTGGAAGTGGTGCAGAATGGAGGATTCAACATTAGAAAGCTATCAGAGCAGGCAATATGTAGTCAAGTGTATAGTAAGGAGGCATCAACATCCTAAAGCCCTCGTGATTTTGTGTGGTTATGTGCTTCTTTCCATAGATCAAGCAAGGATTCCATAAGATTCTTTGCATATATGATTAAATGATGGTTCTTTGAGAACCCCTACCCTTTTTCATATGTCATAGAGGGATCCCCCCTCCCACAGTTAATATGAACTATCAATTCAATCTATGGTGGATAACGATTGCACCCCTCCCCATGCTCATTGCATAGGGGGAGACCCACATAATTCACTGGCACTATCAATTTTTTCTATGGGTCATGAATATTTATTGGAGGGCACTCTTTCATAGTCGATCATTGCCAAGGTCACTAAGGTTCAAGTCAGCAGATCCAAGCCCCATATGATAAGCTCTAGTTTAAAATATGGCTTAAGTGTGAGGTGTGTGAAATCCATGGGAATCATGTGATTGGGAATGAGAATTTTCACATTTATCGTGAGATTTGCGTAGTAAATAATACGATTAAAACCAAAGGTCAAAGCCTGTATAAATCCCAAATCCCATAGGCACTATGAGACTAGAAGGGGTCGATAAGCAACTGAAAACTCGGTTGGTTGCCTCACAACAAAAAACCAAAATCTAAAATAGCTAAACTACCTATAAACACTTTTTATATAGAAATTTGTGATCATTTTCATATTCAAATGGAGCCAATACTTCAATTTTAGGGGAAAAACAAACACAATCATGGTCATGAAAATATTATTTCAATATCTACCTTAATTATAATGTTTTTATATAAAAAAAAATTCTATAGAGAAGGAAATGAAATGTATAATAACATGGATTTAACATGTGGTATATAAAAACACTATTAATGATTTAAAAATATAACAAGTGTATTTCAATCTATATTTTCTCCTCAATTTTTTCCAAAATTCAGTAGATATTTTTAAGAATCACATTTTTAAGTTCTTTAATTTTCAAATTTCTAGTTCCTCAAGGGTTTTTTTGGAATTGAATCTGTTTATGCATTTAAAAAAATAAGAAATGATGTTCTTACTCAAAATTGTATTACCAAATTGTGGCCAAAAAAGCCATTTTGTTTGCTAGTTAGACTATATATATATATAGAGTAAACATTTTATCATAGTTAAAATATTTTAGCGGTGTGTTATTTAATATAAGAGAGACATATAAAACATTTTAATAGTGTATTACTTAGTATGAAGGAGATATGTAATTCTAACTAGTGTTTAACAAATCTACAATTACTATTGAATTGTTCTTAACTTGACATTAAAGAAAATTTAGTTTTAATATTTATGAAAATAATTTCAGAGAAATATCTTGTGAGATGAAATTTAATATTATACTTAGATGGATCTCAAAATACTAGCACCTAAGTGTTATAAATATGAAAGAGAGCCATATATTATTTTTACAACACAAATCACACTTCTTGTATTTTATTGATCTCAAGGGTTACATATTTATGTTATCTAGATCACTGACAATGACACATCTAGATAGCTATTACAACTCACACATAGGAAACCAGAGACTTCTAGATTGACACCTTGGGACTCATGATGCTAACCACATATGACACAAAAGCATTACTTCTAGCACCCTCCCTTAATGCTTATGTGTAGAAAATATAAAAAAACACACATTACAACAATACATAAATATTTGTAATATTTGTCTGATATGACCATCATTAGCACCACATCCACTTTGGAATCTCGCAAACACCACTCTTTCACCACCACATCTTTGAGTTGTCACTTGACCTCCATTTAAAATGTAACCACCTCCAACAATTGTTGATGAACTTTGGAAAATTGACGCTTCTCAACCTCCCAAGGAGTAACGGGTCAGTCTCGATACTGAACCATCCTATGGAAATGCCACCATCTATGAATCTATGGCCCTCTGCACCCTTCATCAGTTATCTAGGATAGAATTCTGGATACAGAATGTCTTCAACAGACAATTCTACAACTTGACTTTATAAAATATCATGTACTAACACCCCGAAGCATGACAAGTCATAGCAACTTGACCTTATTAGAAACTACCTATGACTAATGCTCCTGAAACATGACGAGTCACATTAGTCTATAAATAATTAGCCTATTATTTATAATTCTTTATATAAGTCATCTCATCTCACAACAATAAATATGTGAGACACCAACCCTCATAAATCCATTAAAATATTTACACCAAACATACCACTCTACTCGAACACTCCTACTCTTTTTTCTTTCTTTTATCTATTCAAATGCAAAATTGTATTCTATCTCTTTTAATTTTAAAATATTTACACCAAACATATCACTCTACTCGAACACTCCTACTCTTTTTTCTTTCTTTTATCTATGCAAATGCAAAATTGTATTATATCGCTTTTAATTACATATAACATTAAACATGCTTTAATCTCTACTTTAAATAAGTTGACATATCACTCTACTCGAACACTCCTACTCTTTTTTTTTTTCTTTTATATATGCAAATGCAAAATTGTATTCTATCTCTTTTAATTGCATATAACATTAAACATGTGCTTTAATTTACTTTATATAGCAGTTGTCTATAACGCGACTTTTTGAAAGTTTTTCGGGTAGATTTTTCCGGTCAAAATCCAGCAGCAATTCATTGGAATCCCAAGTTTGATAGCTAGTTTCTGCAGAATCAAAAGCTCCCAGGGGTTTTTCAGGCCGCTGAATCTAAATATGCAGTTAAAAAATCATTTTAACTGCTAAAAATCAAGATTTAACCTCATTTCTTCCGCAGGATTCCGTCACCGGAATCTCCAAAAAGTCACATTATAGACAACTCCATATATATATAAGTTGGAAATTAAACAACACATCGATCTTGCAGCTTGTTCCTTTTTTTACGACAGAGTGTAGGCTCCACATTTCTAACCCACGTGTGTGCTTTGGAAGGGACAAAGTGATGGTTACATCGATCTTCATTGTTATGGAGAGAGGGACGAAGCAGATGCAAGTCAAATATACGGAGAAAATCAAGATGTGTCGTCTACCAATACTTTAAAAGAACTACCAAATAATTTGACGCAGAAGGTAATATCCCATAGCGTTGAATGCTTTATTAAATTGCACCGATGGCTGCAGCCGCAAACGATCCCCTAAAGAATTGGCCCTGGAATTCACGCCAAAATCTGCTTGTCTTGTTCTTGGACGTAGCGGATGGTCTCTGGAAAGTGGAAGCCCAAAAAAAACAATAGTGTCACCCTCAGATCAACAACCAGCGTGACTCTGAGAACAACGACCAGCTGCTTGATCCACACACCCACACAACATGATAAATATTCCATCAAATCTATGACCTTTGAACAATAACCCAACGATTCCATTTTGAATAATAACCCATTCTTCTGCAACATTCGTATGAAAGAGTTAATAAATTATTTTCGTAAGGTTTCCTTCATACAAGAGGAACGTTGGCTCTGTCGCCCTCACACGGATCCATGATCCACCCCAAATGCACAGATCTATCTTTCTCGACAACAATGAAAATGTTGCGTCCTCCTTACTTTAAAATAGGATGCAACTTTTTATTCACACAACTCTCATGAATCTTCACACAAACACGCCATTATCACACAGAGAAAAAACAATCTACACACAGGAATGCAGATACACAAAACAAATGTTCGCTAAAAAAGAAAAACTCACACAACAGATTATATTCTCACACTTTGCGAATTATTTCACATTCCATGCTAATTTATATACAGAGAATCAATCCTCAAGGCTTTGTGATTTTCTTCGCCTTCCCGTAAGAGTATCAAACATTTCTATACTATGTTATAAATATGAAATAGAGTCAAGATTATTTTCAAAACACAAATCACACTTCTTGTATTTTATTGATGTCAAGGGTTACATATTTATAGTAGTATCTAAATCACTGATAATGACACATCTAGATCGCTATTACAACTCACACATAGGAAACTAGATAATTCTAGATTGACACCTTAGGACTCATGATGCCAACCACATATGACAGGGAAGCATTACTTCCAACACTAAGTAAGATGTAAGTACTCTAAAACATCATTCTTCCATGTCACCTTTTGGGGGCGATCAAAAGGAAGTCAATAGAGAAAGTTACTATAAAAATATTACATTCCTTAAAGAAGGAATTTTCTTTAATAAGAATGTGTATTGTTTGTTCTTCTATCTGTCCAGGTTTGATTACCACATGTGATTACCACAAGTGACATGTTGGCCTTTTGTAATAAGGATTGGAGGATAGGCTCCTCCTAGGATATAGGTTCACTCTACCATATGAACTCTCAATGCTTGTTAAGTCATAAATTTTTGTTATATTTGGTTTCTAGCATGTTGGATATGTTCTTGGGTTATAGTGGCCGATTATAGCTTCAATCTAGACCTTATCCTAGATCACTACAATGAATTACTAATTCCCATGGTTTAGAATAAAAAAGATGCCAACCTTTTACTAACTCTCTTATTTTGAGATATTTTTTCTAATGAATCAATATAACAATACAAATAAATTTTCACATGTTTGATTCTCCAAAGCTCTGGTAAACCAACATAGATTTAATTTAACTCTAGACTTATCGTGTCTAGATCAAATCGTTCTAGGTGTAAACCTGCTTTTTAGAGTAAGTGTAATACATTTTAGCTTCATATCTATCATGAACCTTAGGGTTCATATTTTCTTTACATCGAAGTGCTAAATTTCTATATGGTTCCCTTTGAAGCAATGTGTCCCTACTTTCTTTACAATCAAATTGCTAAATTTCTTTAGGGTTACCTTTTGAATCAATGCTTTTTCATAGAAATAGTGATATCAAATAGCACAACCCCTAGGGAGCATCATGATATCACCAAGAAAAGGGAATATAGGGAACACAATAAACTAAATAAGCAAGGGAAAATGAAATTATTGGTGTTTTATAACGCTGTTAGTTAAAATTAATTATTATTATTAATTATAATTAGAAATATTATTTTTATTTAATATATGTGTGAGAGAGAAAGAGAAATATGGATTCGTAAAAAGTGTAATTTCAAAGTAATTAATCTATGCAGTAGTCTATAACGCGACTTTTTGAAAGTCTTTCCGGCGGATTTTTCCGATCAAAATCCGGTAGCAATTCATTGGAATCTCAAGTTTGATAGTTAGTTTCTGCACAATCAATGCTCCCAGGGGTTTTCCAGGGCGCTGAATCCAAATATGCAGTTAAAAAACCATTTTAACTGCTAAAAATCAAGATTTAACCTCATTTCTTCCGCCGGATTCCATAACCGGAATCTCCAAAAAGTCGCATTATAGACAACTCCTTAATCTATATTTGACTTTTGAAAACACAAAATGGTTAGAATTAGGTGAATCTCGTCTCCGACCAATGGGTCTACCAACTTCACGTGTTTTAGAAATTGTTATTGACCTGAGAAAGGGTAAAATCCGTTAGTGTTAAACACAGGAGACTCCAGGTTTGAGGAAATCATAATACTATTTATCATAACAAAAAAGATCAATATTTCAAGCAAGAATACGTACATGCAAATGGGATATAATTCTGACGTCATGAAAACATATATTGTATTTAAGATAATAATTTTTAAAATATATGTTCTCACTCCTTTAAAACATACCAAGTGTTTAAGATAATAAATTTTAAATTATCTATAAAGTTAGGGGATTTCAGTTCGAATGCTTTAATTCGGATCGTGTACACTCTTCCTAGTTCAATTTGACGACTTTAAATCAAACGTTGCATGCTTCTTCTATGTTTGTCATCTAACGATAAATGATATTATTGTAGCCGCTTCATTTTTCCACTGTGGTATTGCCGGTGTCAGTTTCATGGTAGTGTGATTGGCTTTGTAGATATCAAGGCAAATATGAAGAGGGGTGAGCATGCTATTTAATTTTCCTTTACAAAAATAAATTGAGATTGGAGTTTTTATTAAAAAGTAAATATACTTATGTTTAATACTTGTGTTTAGTTCTTCGTAATATTAGAGGAAAAGTACTTGTGTTTTGTTCTTTGCAATATTAGATGAAAAGCGCAATAATATTTAATTGTTATTTTTATTTAATTTTCATAGTTTAATTATTAACTATTTTTTGTATGATTGGTTGATTATCGATCCAAAATGGATTTAACATAGATTTTTAAATCTAAAATCTTTCTTCACAGATGAAAATGAAAGTAAAAAGATGTTCTTGGGAATAGTCTCATTGCGTAGATCTCTTCATTCTAAATATAACGCAATTTGAATGGGCTAAAATGGACTTCGGATGAAGACGTTATTGCAAAAGGAAGATTGTCCATTATTCTTAGAAAATGAGGCAAATTCTTATGAAAATGGGCTTAAGGCTTTATATGCATTCCTTAAGGAAATCGCATCGTAAAGGTTAAAGGGAGGACTTAAGCAGAGATGGAAGGACTCCCCGATTGCGACCTCCAACATATCGCATCGAAAGTAGGCTTTTACGCGATATCGGAGCCCTGGACGTTGCGACTTGCGATTGCGATAAAGCGGGGTCAGCGATCAGCATCAGTGATATATATCGGATTGGTGGATCGTATTGGCGATATATATATCGGTTGACATAGTCCATTGGGCTGTTGCGATTGTGATATGCGATGCGCTGATATCGGTGATCAGCGATCGGCGATCGCAACCACAATATATATATAGGGTTGTCACATATGCAATATGCCGATGCGATGGGTCGACAACAATAGTGCCTATAGCAATAGTGCTGATAGAGCAATTGGCGAATCCCCGATACAAGTGTCGTTGCAACTTGCGACATGCGATAAAGGCCAGACCCGATGAGGTTAATGGACATGATTTCATAAGTTTTGAAATCCGAATTTACAAGATTTCTGTGTATTCCCGTGTAATTGGGGTTTTTTGGCCATATGCAATGCGATGGAGAGGCGGACCCGATATGATTTTAAGTGCAATTGTATATTATTTGAGTTCCCACAAAGCACCCCATGATGGGTTTTCATCAGTTTTCTTGTGTATTGCGCTACATGTTCAAACACGGGATTTCTGCAGGAGGAAGGCCAAACGACCAAGTTGCCCATGTCCGCCGGTTCATTTCAATAGAAAACTGCTTCTTGTAACGAAATAGTCGGTCTTTGATGATGGAGGCGGACTGTAACCGATGTGGTACAAAAACACAAAGAGCACAATTGACAAACGGCTGAAGGTTGTTGAGATTCGCTTAGAGGTTGAGAAAACCACTGATAAAACAGAGAGTTATGCTCAGGAGAAGCGCAGAGAAGCCCTAGAGGCTTAAAGATGCTTGAATGTTGAGTGTAGGCCTAGAGGAGGTAGTCTGCGAAGTCGGGGTGACTCAGAAGCAGAGGGTCATTTGGAGGTCAAGCGAAACCAGAAGCTTGTGAGAGCCAGAGCCAAAACCGAGAACTGGAGCTAGAGCTAGAGCCAGAGCCAAGAACCAAAGCCAAGAGCCGAGAGCTAGAGAGCCAAACGACCAGGGGTAAAAATGGTATTCTAAACCCATAGGTTCAGTTGTAAACCAATGGAGTTGAGTCTGGAACTTGTAAAAGAAAGATTTCCATAATCCCAGAGAGCTTAGTCAAGTTGACTAGAGCTCACAAAGATGTAGCCCAAGAAGTTTGGGTGAACTCCTAATTATATTGTTCTCTTATGTGTTTGCTGAATTGCTGCTCTATTTACTGTTATGTGTGTTTAAATATCAACATAAGAAAATATACATAAGCACTTGAACAGTTTAAAAACAAACACAAACATACACCTCTTTTAAGCACTTTTAATTCTATAATTATCAATCATAAGCATAGATCTTGGGAATATATAAGCTTTGGAGTGGGAGAGGTTCTTGTAAATTCGACAAGAAGCCTTTAGTGCCCCATTTTCAGATTAGGTGGTACCAGAGCCAGGTTGATTAACCCTACCTTCAAATAAGCTTATATCAAAGCAGGATGCTTGATTGAAAGAGCAATCTATATGCTTGTTTGACTTGAAAGGTGTTCAAACAGTAGCAAAGATTTCGTTGTTTGATTGTTTGTAAACTGACTATTGTTTGAGTTTGCAAAGGTTCAGGGAAAGCTATTATTAGCTAAGTCTAGGAGAGGATAAGAAGGAAGAAGGGCTGAAGGCATTCTTCTTATCCCAAAGGACCTCAAAGCAATCCTTGAAGCACAAGAGGTTTGTTGCAAAATGTTGCTTGAATAAGCTCTTTGTTAATCTTGTTTGAATTTCTTTTCTTCATTTTGATAATGACAACTTCTACAAGTGAGTCCTCAAATTCTGATTTCTTCACAAGATTCTTTGATGGAGATACGAAGCAAGACTTGTTCACCATGATGGATATGGTAAGAGAAATGTATGAGGATGGAAGGAAGAGCATTATACCTAGAGAGGAGTTGAATTCCATGAAGGAAAAGTAGAAGTTGGTTTCTAACAAATTGCGGGAAATGGAGAGACAACTTCATATTGCAAATATGAACCTGGAAAGGATGCATGATTTGGAGACACAGCTACTTGCTGCAAAGGAAGCCTTAGTCAAGTATTAGCTCGAGTAAGAGGTAAATAATTCTAGTTTGTTTTCAATTTCCTCTAACAATGTTTATATTGGTTCTTTTGAAAAACATACTAGAGGCGTAGGTTCCAAGTTAATGTCCAAGATGGGCTATGAAGGAAAAGGATTGGGAAAACATGCATAGGGTATTGTTGAACCAATAATAGTTGAGGAAAGGCCTAAGTATTTGGGTCTTGGCTATGGACAAGTTTATGGAGAAAGTTCCAAAGCTGCCATGAAGACCATTGAATGGCTCCAAGAAGGAGTTTCATTGCAGATCTTCTACTTCAAGAGTGTGAAGATTGTATTCTTGGGGAATGCAATAGTGTGAAGCATACTTTGCAGAAAGAAGATGTATATCAGCATACACTTGAACCAGAGAGTTTTGGAAACTCTGAAACTATTGAAGAGGTTGATGGTGTTCCAAAGGGAGCTACTTCTTCATTCAGTTCACCTCCTCCTGAAGGTAATAAAGATGAAAGAGAAAGATATCATTCTGGTTCTAATCATATTCCTTTTGATTATGTAAAGTATGATAAATTTCCATATAAGCATGGGAAAATAATTGCATGTTCCTTTTGTGGTTTGGATAACCATAATGTTTTTAGATGTTGGAAGAGAATGACCACATATAGGAAACTTTTGAAGGAAAAGAAGCAAAGAGCCAAAGGTCCATTTGGCAAGGCAAATCATGCTATAAAGAGGATGCACATGTGTTGCACTTGCTACCATAAGCAAGGACACATTGCTGAAAAATGTTGGACTCTAAATCCAACAATGCTTCCACGAAACTTGAAGAAGGTGGAAAGAGAAAATGGAAGTAATCGAAAGGAAGATTCCATGAATGATGTGTTTCAAGGTGATTCACATGTTGATGCTGATGTGCAGACAAAGGTAACACCTTTGAAATCGCTTGGTAAGAAATGGTTAGAGTTATTATCCAATTAAGGTTGCATGTCTTTTAAAAATGCATCAAATCAATAGAATACATTTCTTTGTTAATGGAATGCAAGTTGCAGGGTTTTACCAAGAAGGTGAATTGAAAAGTTGAGTAGAAGACTTACTTTAGTGCTGCAACATTATATATTCATTTCAGCCTCGAAAGTATAGTGTACTTAAGCGAAAGTTGAAGGATGAAATGCATGCATGAGAATGATGTGCATGAACACAGGGATGTTGATGATTTCGTTGTATTTAAACATGTATGTGTGATTAGTTTGAAGGGTTGATTACTTTGTTGTAAACATGGGTGTAACACAATCTTTGGTCTCCAAGATGGAGATAATGATGAAGTGTTTCATCTTTGAAAAAAAACTTTAGGATCAATTGTTTCTTTTTCTACATGCTTGATTTGAAGGTTCAATTGTTTTAAAGGAATGTTTTGTTGGCTTGTTATCTAGTCAATCATTTGTATGCAAATGTAAAGACATGGAGGTGTTCATAAGATGTGAAATTTGTTTCTTTTGTTGAAGCAAGAGTTTAGGCCATCCAATTGTTGTTTGTAATCCTATTGTTGTTAACAATTGTTGTTGACAGTATGTCAAACAAGTATAAATGAAAATTTTGTGAAGAAGATGTAACTTCACATTGGTTTGAGCCACCTTGGATCAGTTATCAAGGAAGAGAAGTTCAAACTACCTTCTGTGACCTTCTCAGCAGGAGTTCTGCAGGAAGTCAAGGAGGAAGACAGTTCTTCCTAAGAGGACAATCACATCCAGGAAGGGAGTGTTCAAAAGCTTTCGTTCAAAGGCACTATGCAAGGCAAGTGCATGGAGGCTAAAAGAAAAGGGTGACGTACTCTCAGTTATTGTTTAGATCAGTATAGCAGTCTTTTGGAGTCCAAAAGCTTTTCAGTGGGAAGGCGTGATTCAAAATGGATCTAACATAGACTTCTAAGTCTAAAAATCTTCCTCACAAAGGAAAATGAAATTTAAAGGATGCTCTTGGGAATAGTCTCATTGCATAAATCTCTCCATTATGAATCTATCGCAATTTTAATGGGCTAAAATAGACTTTAAATGAAGAAGTTATTGCAAAAAGAAGATTGCCCATTATCCTTAGAAAAGGAGGAAAATTCTTATAAAAATGGGTTTTAAGGCTTTATATGCGGTCCTTAAGGAAATCGCATCGGAAAGGTTAAAGGGAGGACTTAAGCGGAGATGGAAGGACTCCCCGATTACGACCTCTGACATATCGCATTAGAGGTAGGTCTTCACGCGATATCGGAGCTCCGGGCGTTGTGGCTTGCAATTGTGATAAAGCGGGGTTGGCGATCGGTATCGGCGATATATATTGGATTGGAGATATATATATCGGTCGGAAAAGTCCATTGGGCCATTGCGATTGCGATATGCGATTCACCAATATCGGTGATCAACAATCGCAACCACAATACATATAGGGCCGTCACATATGTGATACACTGATGCGATGGGCCGATAGCGATAGCGCTGATAGAGTAATTGACGATCAGCGAATCCCCGATACAAGGGCCGTTGCGACTTGCAACATGCAATAAAGGCCAGACTAGATGAGGTTTATGGACGTGATTTCATAAGTTTTGAAATCAAGATTTACAAGATTTCTATGTATTCCTGTGTAATTGGGTTTTTTTGACCATACGCAATGCGATTGTGATATGCGATGGAAAGGTGGACCTGATAGGATTTTAAGCATGATTCTATATTATTTGAGTTCCGGAAAAATGCCCCATGATGGGTTTTCATCAGTTTTCCTGTGTATTGCGTTACATGTTCAAACGTGAGATTTCTGTAGGAGGAAGGCCAAACGACCAGGTTGCCCGTGTGCACCGGTTCATTTCAATGGAAAATTGCTTCTTGTAATGAAACAATTGACCTTCAATGATGGAGGTGGACTGTAACTGATGTGTTACAAAAACACAGAGAACACAATTGACAAGTGGCTGAAGGTTGTTGAGATTTGCTTGGAGGTCAAGCGAACCACTGATAACACAAAGAGTTATGCTCAAGAGAAGTTTGAAGAAGCGCAAGAGGCTCAGAGATGCTTGAATGCTGAGTGTAAACCCATAGGAGGTAGTCTGCGGAGTCGAGGTGACTTAGAAGCAGAGGGTCACTTGGAGGTCAAGCGAAACCAGAAGCTCATGAGAGCCAGAGCCGAGAGCCAGAGCCAAGAGCCAGAGCCAGAGCCGAGAGCCGAGAGCCAGAGCCAAGAGCCGGAGCCAGAGCCAAGAGCCGAGAGCCAGAGCCAGAGCTAGAGCTAGAGCCGAGAGCTAGAGCTAAGAGCCGAGAGCCAGAGAGCCAAACAACCAGGGATAAAAATGGTATTCTAAACCCATAGGTTCAGTTGTAAACCAATGGAGTTGGGTGTAGAACTTGTAAAAAAAGATTACCATAATCCTAAGGAGCCTAGTCAAGTTCACTAAAGCTCACAGAGACGTAGCCCGAGAAGTTTGGATGAACTTCTAATTATATTGTTGTCTTATGTGTTTGCTGAATTGTTGCTCTATTTACTGTTATGTGTATTTAAATATTAGCGTAATCAAATATACATAAGCACTTGAACAATTTAAAAATAAACACAAACATACACCTCTTTCAAGCACGTTTAATTTTGCAATTATCAATCATAAGCATAGATCTTGGGAATATATAAGCTTTGAAGTGGGAGAAATTTTTGTAAATTCGACAAGAAGCATTTAATGCCCCATTTTTAGATCAATTAGATATTTTTAAAAGATATATAAATTTAATTTATATTATAAAATATTTTTATAGTAATAATAATTAATAATATAATTATTAATAATTAAAATTAAAATTTAATTAATTTTTAATATTATTTTTAATTTGTTATTAAATTTATCGTCAATAAATATTTTATTTATTTAAATATAATATTTAAAATAATATATAGTTTATTAAATTTATTAATTATTTATAATTTTTTTTTAAAAACTTATATATTTATTATTATTAATATTTATAATATAAAATAATAATCTAAATAAAATTATAAATAATTTAGTTATTTTATAAGATTATTAACATGTATCATATTATATCTATTTTTATATATATTAAAAGTTCACACCAGATTTTTCTAAAGATCAATTCATCTTATTTGTGAAAATGAGATTTTGTTGCAAGGAATAAAGAATATCCAGCTATTATAAATTTTACGAACGAAGTTTTAAAACTTATTTACCTTTTCCGATATGCCATAAACTCTTAAAAATAGGAGGTGCAAAGCACAATTCACTCTTGTACAGGTGCGGAC
>APFE030851497.1:0-18821 GCA_000404065.3 Pinus taeda | reverse complement strand
TCAAATCTTGCTGTCTATGTTATGGATATTTAGTGGATACAGGAATTTTTTGGCTGAAATCTGGGGTACCCAGGTTTGCCCGCTTAAATCAAGCTACGGTTTATGTGTGTAATGTATTATGGTTTATAATGTATTATGTGTGTAATGACAGATTCCTCCTAAAATTCAAACAGCTCTGACAATATCATTTGAAATCGCGGCAGGCTGAGGCTCATGTACTTCAGTATCAGAGCTCTGGTGGCCCGAAATGAGAAGCGAATACACATTCTTAAGAATGCATTAGCAATCCGGTTATGTAATCAAACTTACAAAACATCTATCGGGAAGATGGACTTGAGCACTTCTGCCATTGTTGTTGACGAAATTTACAGCGAAAGCGCAAATAAAACAGCAGACTCTATCATTTTGGAGGACATAGACATACTCTGCAGGAGGGGACGCTTAACCGAAGCGGTGGGAACCCTGCATCATTTGAACCCAGCAGACTTGAAGGTGCGTTTCGATGTTTACTCATGTCTCTTGCAATGGTGTGTGCAAATGAAAGCTTTGTCAGAGGGCAAGCGGGTTCATTCCCATATAATTAAAATGAATTTCAGCCCAGGTATAGTTATTGGAGACAATCTCATAAACATGTATGCCAAATGTGGGAGTCTGGTAGATGCACAACAAGTCTTTGACAAAATGCCTCTGAAAAACATGTGTTCATGGAATACCACACTTGCCGGGTATACTAAAAGTGGCAATTTGGAGTATGCGATGGAAATGTTTGACAAAATGCCTGAACAAGATGCCGTGTCATGGACAGTGATGATTGCTTCATATAGACAGCACGGGTATTACAAGGGATCTCTACATCTCTATGAGCAAATGCTAGAGGCGGGCACGATGCCAAACCAATGTACTTTTACTAGTGTTCTGAGTGCATGTACTAGCCTGGCAGTTCTTGAACAGGGGAAGAGAGTCCATGGTCATATTGTTAAATTCGTACTTTGTCCGTATGTTGCTGTGGGAAATGCACTTGTTAGCTTGTATGCCAAATGTGGGAGCGTTGAGGAGGCACACAGCATGTTTGACAATATGCCTGTGAGAAATGTGTATTCATGGAATACTTTGATTGGGGTCTATATCCAATCTGGTGATTTACATTTTGCACGTGTCCTATTTGACAAAATGCAAGCACGAGACGTGGTGTCATGGAACTCGATGATTTCAGGATATTCCCAACATGGGTTTGATAAGGAAGGAATCCAACTATTTGTCGAAATGCAACAGGATGGTATGAAGCTTGATTTGTTCACCTGCACCTCTGTATTAACTGCATGTGCTAATATAGAGTCTTTGAAACAGGGAAAGAAAACCCATGCCCATGTTATCAGAATTGGATTAGAGATGGATGGGACTGTGGGAAACGCCCTTGTGGGCATGTATGCCAAATGTGGGAACACATATGATGCACACTTCGTATTTGAGAAAATGCCCGAACTGAATGTCGTTTCATGGACTGTGATGATTGCAGGATATGTTAAGTGTGGGAGCATAGAGCATGCTCGACATCTGTTTGAAAGAATGCCCGAACGAGATGCAGTATCATGGACTTCAATGATTGTAGGATATGCCCAATATGAAGACGACAAAGAAGTTCTACAGCTTTTTGAAGAGATGCTACTATCAAGCCCAAAGCCAAATAATTTCACTTTTGCATGTGTTCTGAGTGTTATCGCAAGCATAGCTGCTTTTGAGAATGGGAAGCAAGTCCATGCCCACACTTTGAAAGTTGGATTCGATTCCTACACGTCAGTTGGAAATTCCCTTATTACCATGTATGCAAAATGTGGGGACATTGAAGATGCACGCAAAGTGTTCAAAAATATGCTTGAGCAAGATGCTGTTTCATGGACTGCAATAATTGCAGGAAATGCTCAGCACGGATTTGGTAAGGAGGCCCTCCAGTTATTTGATAAAATGCTATGGGTAGGCACGAAACCAGACAGTATTACATTTCTTGGTGTTCTTGTGGCATGCACTCATGCAGGCCTAGTGGATGAAGGCTGACACAACTTTAGCTCTATGAGTCGAGACCATTACATCACTCCTAAAGTGAGCCATTATGCATGCATGGTTGACCTTCTTGGGCGAGCAGGGTGCCTGGAAGAAGCAGAGGAGGTGATCAACAAAATGCCAGTGGAGCCCGATGCTTGTGTATGGGGGGCATTGCTTGGCTCCTGCAGAATCCATGATAATATGGCTTTAGCAGAACGAGCTGCAGAAAGCCTTTTGATGTTGGAGCCAGAAAATGCTGGAGCATATTCTCTGCTGGCAAATACATATGCCTCATTTGGCAAGTGCGATGATGTTGCCAAAGTGAGAAAATTGATGAAAGACAGAGCAGTAAAAAAGGATCCAGGATGTAGCTGGATTGAAATTAAGAACAAGGTACATGTATTTGGGGTAGAAGATGGACGCCATCCTCAAACACAGGAGATCTATGCAATGCTGGAGAAATTGTCACGGGAGATCAGAGAGGAAGGGTATGTGCCAAATATGAAATTTGTACTGCATGATATTGAGGAGGAGCGTAAAGAACAAATTCTTTGCCACCATAGTGAGAAGTTGGCTATTGCCTTCGGGCTTATCAACACACCCCATGGTACAACCCTAAGGGTTATCAAAAACCTTCGTGCTTGTGGGGACTGCCACACTGCTACAAAATTCATCTCCAAGGTAGTTGGATGTGAAATCATTGTGAGAGATGCTAACCACTTTCGCCATTTCAAGGGTGGCTCATGCTCTTGTGGAGACTATTGGTGAGGCTAGGTTTGTCAAATAAATGAGCCTTTTGCATGTTGTCATTGCCTTATTAGGCATAACTGGAGGTGATACTTTGCTTCCTGGTACAATCAAATGGGTGAATATCCAACGACTTAAATTGGAAGAGAACACTTGCAAAGATTTGGTGCATGGTTCTTAACATGTTTAAATCCGGTGATTATATTCTGGGTTTATGAGGGATACATATCTCATCATCATGTGCGAATGATAGTCCTGCAGAATTTACTGCATTACCTGTTCCCCTTGATTGGCAAGCCTTTGTTCAGACTTCCATTGGCAAGAATTTACTGCATTACCTGTTCCCCTTGATTGACAAGCTGAAAGTGCAATAAAAAATTTAGGAAGACAGATGTAATCATAAGTACACCAAAGAGCATTTTCACAGACCCATGACAAAGGCAATGCCTGCTTAAAAAGTCGATTACCATATAAGTAGTTTCTGAGACAAGGCAATTTTTCTACTACGAAGTTTTGGTAGCGTATGTTAAGAATTATGAATGGGATCAAGGGCTCGCCATTGGCACTTCTTCAGCCTTTTTGTCAAAAAGAATTGCAAGGAGTTTGGTCAGCACCTGTGATGGAGGATGCTGATTCAATAAAAAGGTTCATTTTAGCAACTGTCGTAGCCTTCTTACTGTCCCATTGCCACACTGCTACAAAATTCATCTCCAAGGTAGTTGGACGTGAAATCATTTTGAGAGATGCTAACCGCTTTCACCATTTCAAGGGTGGCTCATGCTCTTGTGGAGACTATTGGTGAGGCCAGGTTTGTCAGATATATGAGCCTTTTGCATGTTGTCATTGCCTTATTAGGCATAACTGGAGGTGATACTTTGCTTCCTGGTACAATCAAATGAGTGAATATCCAACGACTTAAATTGGAAGAGAACACTTGCAAAGATTTGGTGCATGGTTCTTAATCTGTTTAAATCCGGTGATTATATTCTGGGTTTATGAGGGATACATATCTCATCATCATGTGTGAATGATAGTCCTGCAGAATTTACTGCATTACCTGTTCCCCTTGATTGGCAAACCTTTGTTCAGACTCTTCCATTACTTTTCTTAACATGGATTCTACAAGCTGAAAGTGCAATAAAAAATTTAGGAAGACAGATGTAATCATAAGTACACCAAAGAGCATTTTCACAGACCCATGACAAAGGCAATGCCTGCTTAAAAAGTCGATTACCATATAAGAAGTAGTTTCTGAGACAAGGCAATTTTTCTACTACGAAGTTTTGGTAGCGTATGTTAAGAATTATGAATGGGATCAAGGGCTCACCATTGGCACTTCTTCAGCCTTTTTGTCGGAAAGAATTGCAAGGAGGAGTTTGGTCAGCACGTGTGATGGAGGATGCTGATTCAATAAAAAGGTTCATTTTCTGATTATGATCAATTTTTAAAATTTTACAAACATCACTTATTATCTGAAATAAGAGCATCAATGCAAAATATCTTCTGAAATTCACATTCTTGCAGAAAAAAAAAGTTGAGAGGCAAAACAATCAGCAACTGTCATAGCCTTCTTACTGTCCCATTGCCACACTGCTACAAAATTCATCTCCAAGGTAGTTGGACGTGAAATCATTGTGAGAGATGCTAACCGCTTTCACCATTTCAAGGGTGGCTCATGCTCTTGTGGAGACTATTGGTGAGGCCAGGTTTGTCAAATATATGAGCCTTTTGCATGTTGTCATTGCCTTATTAGGCATAACTGGAGGTGATACTTTGCTTCCTGGTACAATCAAATGAGTGAATATCCAACGACTTAAATTGGAAGAGAACACTTGCAAAGATTTGGTGCATGGTTCTTAATCTGTTTAAATCCGGTGATTATATTCTGGGTTTATGAGGGATACATATCTCATCATCATGTGCGAATGATAGTCCTGCAGAATTTACTACATTACCTATTCCCTTTGATTGGCAAGCGTTTTTTTAGACTTTTCCATTACTTTTCTTAACATGGATTCTACAAGCTGAAAGTGCAATAAAAAATTTAGGAAGACAGATGTAATCATAAGTACAGCAAAGAGCATTTTCACAGACCCATGACAAAGGCAATGCCTGCTTAAAAAGTCGATTACCATATAAGAAGTAGTTTCTGAGACAAGGCAATTTTTCTACTAAGAAGTTTTGGTAGCGTATGTTAAGAATTAAGAATGGGATCAAGGGCTCACCATTGGCACTTCTTCAGCCTTTTTGTCAGAAAGAATGGCAAGGAGGAGTTTGGTCAGCACCTGTGATGGAGGATGCTGATTCAATAAAAAGGTTCATTTTCTGATTATGATCAATTTTTAAAATTTTACAAACATCACTTATTATCTGAAATTAGAGCATCAATGCAAAATATCTTCTGAAATTCACATTCTTGCAGAAAAAAAAAGTTGAGAGGCAAAACAATCAGCAACTGTCGTAGCCTTCTTACTATCCCATTGCAGTTCAAGGAGAAATCTTTGTTTGTACACTCAGCTGAGAGAGCCTCAGGAGATTTCATATAGAGATACTCTAACAGAGCACTTATGTCAATGTTTACAAGGAGATCACTTTTTTTTAGTTGATCCTGATCGTTCTTCACTAGTGAACTATTGACGGAATCAGAGGCTTTCCCAGAACCTTTGATAGGAAGCTTTATTCCATCAGAAACTTCACATTAACTCCATATTTCACAAGTCCCTGTCCTCCAATGTGTTTCCAATCATAGTATAATTTCAAGGCTAGAACGCAATCTACCACCTTTGTTGATGAACCTCCCTGAAACAATCACCAGAAGGTAAAGTGAGATAAACCTACAATAAGTATTCCTCCAGCAATTTCTTCAACAAACCAAACATTGTCAATTTTGCTAATCTATTTTCAATGAGATATAGAAATTTTGGCTTCATTCTGCAGATCAAATTTCTATTTCACGAAAGCCACAATTTCGTGTACAATATACAATGACATGAACTATTTTGCTTTCAAACTGTATGCAGTGGACGTTTTGGAGCAAACTCTGAAGCATAAGGAAGTGCAATATTCTTTTTTCAGAATGTATGCATGATTTTGGTCCAACACTGATTGCTTTCATATGAATCACATAAAGTTTGTAAAACAATATAGAGTGCTCCAGATAGCATGGACGAGATAGGTTTTGTATATCTAGAGTCTGGTCTGCTGCAATTATAGAACGTGGACTTGTTTTTGAAGGCTTGTATGAATGTAACTGTGGCACAATCTTTTGAGTTTCCCACTTACTTGTACATGCCCAATGACCAGCCTCTTGACACTATGATGTGTGTAAACGCACATACCTGCTCCAAATCAGAAGCCTCGAAGGTTGGAAGCTGCATTTCTTCAACTGCAACAAGGAAGTTCCTCACATTCTCAAAATACTGAATCGCAGATAAGGCTGCCCCATCAGGGAAAGGAACCAGAGGACCCTGGACTTTCTACTACCTGGGATAACCACAAGCAAAAATCAATTTAAAATGTTGTTCGTTAAGAAAATTATTTAACAATTTCTGCGCATGAACATCTACAATAAGTGGATCAACGTGTTATGAGTGCAGGCATAAATCAACTATAATGTTTGAACATACAGACATATTGACAGTTCAAACACAAAACAGAGCAGCCTCTGTTGATGACAGGAAAGGACCAACCAAATCCTTCAAACATGTGAAAAGGGATAGAATTTGCATCCTACCTTTGGCACTGCCCCTGGAATAACCTGGTTGAGAACATTACAAAGAATGAGATCATTATGTAGTCCCAGGCGAAATTCTTCCTCTGTTGGCTCATTTGGCAGTAAATCGTTAGCTCCATCAACCATTTCTCGCAGCCATGCTGCAGCTTGGTACCTTCTAGAAGCTGCATTACACAAATGTGCATATATCATATCAAAGGATTTGAATGCCTTCAAGCTTTAGACCTATAGATGAAGAGCTATATTAGTATAAAGATTTAAACATTTAATTTTGGTGCTTCCGAATTCTGAATTGTCGGTCAAGAAATCAATATCCATTATCTCTAGAAAGATGTACACCCAAATCAAACAGCTTGAATACTCCAGAGCTTTAAATATAACTACACGAATAATTTTAAATGCAAGCTTCGCAGAAACGATGCCGCAAGGAATGTATATGCTATAAGCGGTATAGCCATAGATTGCTAATGCTCAATCTTTAAAGTTCTGAATATGTATAGATGAATCAAACGGCTCGAATGCGCGAAAACTTTAAACAGGCATATTTACAGAAGAAATTAGTTGTCTTAAACATAAACACATGACTTGCAACATATCAATCCTTAAAGCTCTGGCAAGCATATGTTTATAAACGAAACTGTTGGAATGCTCAAGCGCTTAAATCTACTTTCACAGAGTAGCATAGCTTGTAGAACTTGAAACTTGAAAGCTCTGGCAAACAGGTATTTATAAATAAAATTGTTGTAATACTTAAGAACTTGGGTTTTCTTTCACGTATTTGCATAAATTGCAAAAATTTAATCGTTAAGGCTCTAACACAAATATCCGAATTAAAGGGATCAACAGAATTGAAGCTGGCCTGAAATGCTAACATTGCCGAACTATGCTCGCCTGTACGTGTTAACCAGGATTTTAAATTGTTATTTTATTGTTTATAAGCAAGATTGCTCCAATCATATTATTCTTACATTCATTTCTTGCCGGTACCCTTACATTCATTTTTTATTGTTCTAATGTGTTATTTTGATGGGAAAGAGAATCAACCATTATCTGGATTGGATTGGAGCCGATAAACAAATTGAAGGGAATTGTGGACGCGGTTTATCGGGTTGTTTATATTAAATAATTTAAATAGATTAATTTTCCAAATTTTACCCAAGATTCTCACTGTCATGTGTAAATAGAGTCGTGAATATTCAAAATTCATAGAATTCTACCATTGTTCCCTCGGCCAGCTCAAGAGGCTTTGACAACCGAGTCTTATTGTTCCCTCGGCCAGCTCAAGAGGCTTTGACAACCGAGTCTTAAGTTTGGGTATTAGTGCATTCTCTTCTATCAACACATGCTTTTGGCGAACAATTATTGGTATATATTCCAGACAGGCAGAGACAACAAGTTATAGATTCTGCTGGGTTAAGAAAATGATGTAGGGGTTGTTTTGGTGAAGTCTTTGAACAAAGATGAGAGATTAATTATCGATTTCAATTTTTAAGGTAACAATGTCCAAATATTTATTTTTACGTATGGAAATTCTACAATTAAAATAATAATTTTCTATCACAAATATTAATTACAAAGCTTAATGCTTACAAAAATAATGTCCAAAAATTTGTTTATATGTATAGCAATATATAGACCCAAAAATTTGTTTATATGTATAGCAATATATAGATTTACAATTCATTCTACTTTTGAAATATAAATTAAAAAATGATAAAAAAAATATATATATAATATATATATTATATTTATTTTTTTATTAAAATAAAAAATTGTAATTCAATGTGGAGACAATTATTGTTTTACATAAAAAATTGTGGAGACAATTACTGCTTTACATTGAAAATAAAAATTTAGATGAATATGCAAAGATGTCAAATTTTCTAATTACATGAATGAACTCTCCATCATTTACAATTGAATGAAAAAACACTATATACAATTCAATATAGAAAAACTACATGTGATTAATTTACAATTGAATGGAAAAACACTATATACAATTCAATATAGAAAAACTACAAGTGGTTAATTGAATTTTACTTGACTATCTCAATTCTGAGGAACCTATAATTAAATATGAATGCAATGTCTTTACATAGTGATTTGATTCCTAGATGCATATTTTCTAACCTTTGAATTTGAACTTTTAACGCTTTACAAGAAGCCATCTATTAGCAATACAATTTTTAACCACATTACAATTTCTTGTTTTTTTATAAATGCTTTTGCATGCATAAATGGATCTGTGACACACTCAATTTAATTTAATTTGGTTGATTTTTAGAATGCATTGGCATTTTGAGTGTCTAGTATTTAATGTTTCAGCTTGCAGTTGTAATGACATTCTAGAATGCATGCTTTTGTTAACACTCTGATATACTTACAAATTATAAACTTAGTAAAAAAATAAACAAAAAAAATAAATTTAATGTTTGAATTGTTATTGTTTGATTATGAACATTTAAAATACATGTTTTTCAATTTAAAAATTCTATCGGCCTCTCTTTACACCTTTTGGGGCAATAGCTAGTAATAGTCTATCCAATGGCATATGATTTTGACACTTTCAAATTCATATCGTATTTTTCTATTTCCTTTAAACATAATGATTAAAGTGTTTTTGGATAGTTCCAAAAAAACTAAATAAAAAATGAATAATATAAAATATATACAATGAAAACATTTCAAAAAATATCACTATCTTAGTTTATGAGTCCTCTAAAAAATTAAAAAAAATATTATACTTAACACACCTGTCTCAAAAATACAATTGAAATATGGCATTAACCAATTTTAAATATAATAAAAAATATAATTTTCCATACAAATACATATATATATATATACTATATATATTTATTTATTTTAATATGAAAAACTCAATTGTAGGTCAAGCCCACATATATATATATATATATATAATATTTTTTTTTAAATTACAAGCTCTTAGACGAAGTCATACGAGAATATAAGTGTAGTGCCGATTCAAGCGCCAAGTGATTGATCTCATAGGCGGGCAAGTAAAAACATGATAACCAACAAATTGATCCAAGGTCTTCGAATCCAAAGTTGGGAAGTGGAAACACGACAACGACGCAAGGGAGCACACAATTCTTGTAGTGGACAGAAATTAAATGTCAATTATGTCATTTATTTTATGGGTTTATTATTATAATTTATTATTCAGATCAGAGCGGATGAAATTATTGATATTATTCACTCAATGATGTTTTATGTAACTTTATGTCAATGTTTCATGTAAGAATTATTTTTGTAGTGGACAGAAATTAAATATCAATTATGTCATTTATTTTATGGGTTTATTATTATAATTTATTATTCAAATCAGAGCGGATGAAATTATTGATATTATTCACTCAATGATTTTTTATATAACTTTATATCTATGCTTCATGTAACTTAATCTTGGAGATTTGTATCACTATTTTCACCTCCAATATAAAATTATGTTTATTATTTAAAAAATTAATAATAAAAACTAATTTTGATATAATATAAATAAATTGATTTAATATTTTTTTATGAAATTTCAAGTTAATATATATATTTATCATTTTTGGAAATGAAAAAATTATAT
The DNA here is from genome assembly GCA_000404065.3 of Pinus taeda. Lineage (NCBI taxonomy): Eukaryota > Viridiplantae > Streptophyta > Pinopsida > Pinales > Pinaceae > Pinus > Pinus taeda. The sequence goes on along the minus strand of APFE030851497.1, from coordinate 8,700 downwards.
GCTTTAACAATTAATGATGATGATGGAGGTTAAAGTTTGCTGAGATCAAACATTGGTCTATCGGACCTACAGAAACTAATTATTTATTTTGATTTAAGATTTTATTCTTATACTCAAAAAGCTTGGATAGAAGCTTCATGAGCTCACTATAATTTTGACATTGTAAAAGGCTAGGAAGGTCAGTATTGTAACAAAGATTGTGAAACTGAGATCTAATGTTGTTGTACACTGGGCACTCTACGAGGAAGTGCTTTTCATCCTTGATGTTCCTATTCTCACATATATGGCAGATCCTTTCCATTCATGGTGTTTTAGGAATTGTCGAACTACCTGTTTCACTATGGAGCTCATGAGAATTCGTTCTAATCTTTGCTATATTAATTTTCTTCTTTGAGCTAATTAAAATAGAGAGATACTTTTGATCTTCTAGGATGGGGTTGATGACCTTCTTATAATAACTTAATTTTTTTTTAGCTGCTAATTTTTTCTCACACCGCATTTTTTTTTAACTTAAAAGTAACAATATCTTTAATGTTATTAATGTTTTGCAATGCATCATTTTCGTTGATCTCCTAATAGTTTAACCAGGCTCTTGTGTCTTTATGCCACACTCGATTGAGCCTTAGGTGGTTTTGGCTGGAATTTAAAGCTATGATCGTCTATGTTATTGAGTTTGTGCTTGTACAACAGAAATATAAAGCTAAAATATAACATTTAAAAATATTAATAACATAAAAATTTAAACTTCATTTACAATGTTTATGTTTATTTTATAGAGAAAATAAAAGTTATTATTGTATTAATAAAGAGTATTTAAATTATTTTAAATATTTTTTTTGTAAGCTATATTTTTCTAATCATTTTTACCTAATTTGAGTCATATATAGTTTATAAAATTCTAATGCTTCATAGCTTTTCAAGATTCTGTATTCTTGAAGATACAATTTAAATAACTAAAAAAATATAATTTTGTTAAAATTTATATTGTGAGACACATAGGCGCATAAACTTCATCAACCCGTTATTACTGCACCGAAAAGAGTCATGAAATTCTCCAGAGAGGAAGGAAGTCCCTCAAAATGTAATTCGAATAAAATTAGGTAGTATGATGTTCATGTAAATACAAGTGTTGGTGGTTAGGTTGTTTGGGTGAGATGGTGTTTTGGGGAATTGGGCCTTTGTAAAAGTAACAAAAGTCAAGCTGAGGTGGTAGGAAGTTTCTAGGAGTTAGGTCAGATGCCTGATTTGTCTTTGTTTGTTAAGATAATTCTTAACCAATTCTTATGGTATATGTATGTGCAGATGGAGCAGTTAAGTTTATTTGATATTGTATATGTATGTGCAGATGAAGGAGCTAAGTTTATTGGATATTGTATATGTATGTACAGATGGAGCAGCTTAGTAGTTTTTATAGAGAGAGCGCTCAATCAGCTTAGGAGTTGAGCTCGAGTAGATTGGAAAGGGTAGCTTGAAGACAAGCATGAAATCCTTTGCAAAGAATGAATGCATGTTGTAATAGTGTTTAATTTGGCTACAAGAGCAAAGGTGTCATCGAAATCTATTCCCTCTTGCTATGAGTAACCCTTTGCTACCAGTCTAACTTTAAGTTTCTCTATACTCCCATATGCATTTATTTTTGGTTTATACAACCATTTGCATCCTATGGGGTTTTACCTTCAGGAAATTCAACTAAATCCAAAGTATGGTTTCTGTTTATTGATTCTATTTCCTCATACATTGCAGCTCTCCATGCATCAGATTTACTTGCTTCCTCATAATTTGCAGGTTCTACAATGTTTACAATCTTTGACATTAGTGCATAGTCTTTCAATTTAGAAGATAATCGAGTCTTCCTACCTGATCTCCTTGGTAGGGGACTTACCTCAAATCTGTCTATTTCAGCCTTTTCTGGACTTGCATCATCATTGATTACATTATTTGTTACTTCTTCTTCTTGTTTCTGCTCCTGCTCTTCATCTTCCTCACTGTTTTCTTCTATTAGCAATGGAATTTGGCAATCACTGTTAGAATCCTCCTTTCCTTCTTCAACCTGTTCATGAAATATGACATCTCTTCTTACAAAAACCTTGTTAGTCACAAGATTGAATAACTTATATGCCTTGAACTCAGTGCCATATCCAACAAATATACATTTCAGGGCTTTGGGATCTAACTTCTTCCTATCTACCTTAGGTATATGAGCATAGGCTTTTGACCCAAATATTCTTAAGTGACTTACTGCTGGTTTGAATCCAAACAATGCTTCAAAAGGGGTTTTGAAGCCTAGACATCTAGTAGGACTCCTATTCTTTAAATACACAACAGTGTTAATAGCTTCTGCCCAAAGACCATTTGATAGACCCTTACCTTGAAGCATGCTCCTTGCGCACTCCACAAGAGTTCTGTTCTTCCGTTCTACCACTCCATTCTGTTGTGGAGTGTGGGGCACTATAAACTATTGCACAATCCCATGATGCTTGCAAAAATTCACGAACTCCCCCAACCTGTATTCTCCCCCTTGATCTAAGAAGAGAATTTTTATCCTTTCTCCTGTCTGGTTTTCTACCATAGATTTAAACTCCTTAAAATACTGAAAGGCTTGAATCTTTTTATTCATAAAGTATATCCATGAAAATCTAGTGCAATCATCTATAAATAAGAGAAAGTAATATGCTCCTCCTAATGACCTAGTTTGCATAGGTCCGCAGATGTCTCTATGCACCAGTTTAATATATCTCTTTCCTTTCTATTAACATGCAAAGGGAACTCTTCTCTATGCATTTTCCCTAATGCACATCCATCACAATCCACCTTAACATTATGGAAAACAGGGAGTCCATCAACCATACCTTTTCTCTGAAGTAGGATGACGTCTTGCAGATTAAGATGGTCAAACCTTTGATGCTAGAGATCTTCGGCTGTCGATCCAGCTGCAACCATTGCTTGCTATGGCATACTTTCCACATCTAGTCTGTACAGATTCCCCACGCGGACTCTTGTTGCAACTGTTTCCATCTGGCTATCCTTAATGACATAGTTAGTCTTAAAGAATTGAACTTGCATGTCCTGATCAGTAATCATTGAGACAGAGACCGAATTTTTCTTAATTCCTAGAACATACAATACATTTTTAAGATGTCTAATGTCACCGCTCGGTAACTTTACAGGAATGAGACCATATCCTTTGATCTAATATCCAGTATCATCTCCTAAATAGATTTTCGACCCACATGAAGTTTCTTCAAGAAATTCAAACCAATCCTTCTTACCAGTCATATGTGAGGATGCACCAAAGTCGACATACCATATGTCATCCTCATCTCCCTTTGAAGCTGAAAGAGCACAATCGACTATAAATAGTCGAAGTTCGTGGCTATTGTCCTCTTCTTCCTCAACAAAGTAACCCTTATGTTTTCTCTATTTGTTTCTTCCTTCGTTTGCCTGCCTCTTATAACAATCTTTAATCTGATGACCAGGTTTTCCACAGTAAAAACATTTCTTGCTGGGAAAATTATTAGCAGACATACCTTTAAGCGGTCTCTTCTGAAATGTGTTGGCTCCTTTCTGCTGTTGCTGCTGCGGTTGCTGATGTTGCTTCCCTCTATACTGTCTCCTTTTTGCCATCATAGCAAGCTAATTACTTTTTGATTTCAAATTTTGTCGTAGCTCTTCTTCCTATAGCAGAATCCCTGTCAGCTCTTGAAATGCAGGGGCTTTCTCTCTTGCTGACAGCCCTGTGATAAACACCTGGTATTCATCAGTCATTCCATTCAACGTGATCATGACTAGATCTGAATCGAAAACTTTCTCTCCGATCTCTCCCAATCTGTCCTTCAGGTCTTTGACTCTAGCAATGAATCCAGCAACAGACTCATTCTCCTCCATCTTTAATGCAAACATCTTGCCTTTGAGTGACAAGACACGGTTTGTATTCTACGTCTGGTATAGGTTTTTGATTGTCATCCAAATGTTAGTGGCCGATTTACAATCTCTAATATGTGGGATAACATTATCCTTGACAAACATCTTCAATATGACCTTTTCTTTTGTCTCCCTTTTATCCCAATATTGTTCTTATGCAGGTGATCCTGGTCTCAGCTTATTTCCTATAACGATTGACCACGCATTTGCACTTTCAAGTAAAGTCTGCATCTTGAATTTCCAGTTGGCGAAATTTGATCCATCGAGTTTGCTAGAATCGTGGAGATACGATTCTATACTTTTATTCATATTGGACTGATAAAATTTTTGATCTTCTGATGAATAAGTCTATCCAACTGAACACTAAAAAAAATCACCACATACCAGATCCGAACCTCTATTTTGCTAAAAAAAAAATTGTACCTTCAATGAGCCACCACCGGCAAGTCCGATCTGCTGCCACCTAACAGATCAGGAACTCCAATGCGCCTCCACCACGCAAATCCGATCTGATGTCACCCAACCAAATCAGGAACTCCAATGCACCACCACTAGGCAAATCCGATCTGCTGCCACCGAATAGATTAGGAACTCCAATGTGCCACCACCAGGAAAATCCGATCTGCTACCAAACAGATCTAGAATTTCAAAGTGCCACCACCAGGCAAGGTCGATCTGCAAAAAATTGCAAATTTTTCAAAGAGAAAGAGGTTGGCACTCATTGACGATGAAAGATCCGCACCGAAAACAAAATCGATGCGTCTTACGAAATTGGCGCGATTATCACTCTCAATTCCGCTCCAATAGCAATTTGTGGCGCGCTGGCGCGATTATCACTCTCAAACCCGTGCCAAATGGCGTGACTATTTCTTAAAAAATCGCGCTAACCCTTCTTTCTGCTAAAAAATGGCGCAACTGTTTGTGATGAAACCGCGCCAACCCTTCTTCCGCTTAGAGATGATCAGTCATTTGAGACCTATGCTTCAGGTGTTACTGCAGTCCACCTGATTCTACGAATGCTTCTATATACACTACCGCCACTACAGTTATGTAATCAATGATGCATCCTAAAAAAAATATAAGGTTGTCCCTACTCTGTGCTCTGATACCAAGATAAAATTCAGACTTGAATTGAAAAGGAAGGAGTTGCAGCTCACAGGTGAGTACTGCACCTGGAGACTGCACCCAAACAAAGAGAACTCTCTCCATACACAATATTATTCATGAATGAAAGATTACATCATTAAGTACAACAGGAAATTGCAACCGAACTCCTAAACTCTAGGAACAAATCCTAAACTAAGGAGATATGTTACGACTTGTGTAACCGTTTCTCCATTAATACACAATAATATTAATATTTTCAATTGAATAAGGATAATATGTAATAAATGAAAAATATACCCTTTAATGACATAATTACTTTGTTTGTTAAATAAATTGTTATGTGAAAGTCTGTGTGGGAGAACATTTTGGAATTAGGCAACCCATATATTCAATATATATATATATATATATATATATTATATATATATATATATATATATATATATATATATTATATTGCTTGAATTTTTTTAATATAATTTAATGGAAATGTTGGCTTTATTCATTAGGAGTTTATTATCTAATACTTTAAAAACATTGAAAACCATCTGAGTAGGAAATACATAACAAGTTTAAATATACTCATAAAAGCTTTGAAAATAGATTAGGGAAGTTTGTACTCTATTTTGTGGAGATTCTCAAAGTATTCTGCAAGTGAAGGAGGTGTGGTATCAAAGCATTATGCATTTGAAGGAGGTGTGGTTTTAAGGCATAATGTTCCCATGCAATTGAACATTTTTGGTAGATGATATGCTATTCTTCTTGAAGTCAAAAATACTATTAGGGTGAATTATATTTGAATTTTATTGAAATTGCCTAAACCATTTACCATTTTTTTATTGAACCATTTACATTTTCCTTTATATTTTTTGTTTTTAAATAAGCTATTAGGGATTTCTCATCACTTTCTAGTATTTATAATTTTTAAGATTGCAACTATTAATTCATAAGAAACAAAACATATCATAAATTGAATTCCAGCGTAAATGTAGATTGAATATAAATATCAAAATAATGATATTTCCTTTTTAATTAAGTTAAATTTTAGATATAACTAATTTCTTAAAAATAATAATTAATAAATTATATATAGTTCAAAACATATTCTATAATATAAAAGTTAATTATTTAATTTTTTTAAATAAATTCACAATATTTAAAATTAAATTGTTTTCTTAAATTGTTTTTATCCTTTTATTAATATAATCATAAGTAATTATAAAATTTTCAAATAAATACCTTAGCTTATAATTAATTAATTTTTTTTATCTTCTAATAAAATCATATTTATTCTTATCTTTTAATAAAAATCATAAAGAAAAGAAAAAGAAAAATAAAAAAATAGTTTTATTAAGTTAAAATAATTAAACACAATATTTTGTTTATTTGTAATTTATGAAATAAAAATATTTCTATTTTATTTACATTAAAATTATCAATTGTTTTCTTTGATAATAGTTATTTCTTTGAACATTTTTAAGTATGTGTTTACCCATAATCATTAATGCAAATTATATTACTTATGTTAAAACAATATAGATCAATTGCCTTTCCAAAATCTTAGAACAATATTTTGACATTATAAGAAATGAAGGTTGTATTCTCACTTTAATAACTAGAAAAGAATAATGTGTAGACCTTACCAAGAATTTTTATGACATGCTAATGAAGTTATATGATAGTTAGGATCTCATACTTGTATCCATATGGCTAAATCATACTAGATGACATATATCCATGGGATGGACAATAACTTCATAGATTATGTGCTTTTAGATATCCCCTTTTTAAATGACCATGAACGTGGATTTCATCATAGACCTTTATCTGTAACCATAAAATTTTTCTTGCACAAAAAATATATTAAGCAAAAATGGAGTAATATAAGATACTTTCATTTTGATGAAAATAAAGTTAAACTTTTTTCAATGTCTTGAACTAAATATGCTATCCTATAGTAATGATATTGAGGACCTAAATCATAATTTTATGACAAATCTCTCTACTTCCATTAACAAATTCTATATTGAAGTGCTAGGGAAAAAGACAAATAGGATAGTCAACCCATGTATGACAACAAATGTGAAAACGGTAGAAAATCCATCATGGATACTTCCACTGAGTGCTTAAAATTAGGTAAGATAAAAAGATACAAAGCCATAATTTAGAGGAAAAGGGGAACTCCATTGATAAATATCAAGAGAAGCTTATCCACCTATCAAAGATCCATCCTAAGGGATTGTGGAGATGAGTTTTGATTTCTAAAACTAAAGAAAATAATACAATTCTCTAAATGAATGTAACTTCTACTTCAAAAATCCATATGAATCTCCTATTATTGTGGAAAATGTTTCAAATGTTTGTATACATGATGAAGTGTCTCTTATAGAACACTTAAAATTTGGGGCTAAGAATCTTGCAAAGGGGAAGCCTAAAGACATCAAAAGTACACTGGTGAATAGAAAATTTGAGAGCCTATCCTCTTTCATGATATACCCAAACACTTCAATTTAGCAGTTAATAGGGATTTTGTAAACCGTAGACTCAAGGAATCATTATTCTTATCATTAAAAGCGGGGATAAAAATAATCTCTTTAATTATAGGGCTATTATGATTATCCCCGTCTTATCCAAGATTTAAGTATTTATTTGGAAAAAAAGATAATAATATGGCTTGAAAGTCACAAAAAAGAGTTAAGGACAAGTTTGATTAGGGGAAATCATTCGATTATGCACCATCTTGTTCTATTTACAATCATTATGGAATTATTTTGCAATAATAAAACCAAACTTGTTGGTTGTCTCTTCAATTTAAAAAAAATTAAAATTATACTATTCCGAGGACTAACCTTTGGAATATGTTAAAAGAGCTAAAAGTTCATGGTGAGCTAAGAGCTACTAATATAGGGCAATATGAAAGTGCCATTCCCAAGTTTAGGAAAATTGATGGGTTTTCAAAAGAAATTAATTGTAATATACGAGTCAAACAAAGATGTCCCCTATCTCTCTGTTTGGTATTTACATTGATAAGCTAGAATGTTGGTTTGAATAACTTAGTTGTGCTAGCTGGAATATTGGTAGTATAGTCCTCATCCTTCTTCTATAGCACGAAATGTCATCAAAATGTCATATGTTTATTGCATGCGATAAATTTATACTTGTGTTTAAGAATGTGATGCACTTTCTGTGCATCTGTATAATAAGTTAATGTTTGTTTTTTCAGGGTTAATCTAAAGGATAGATATGAAGTGAAAATTTATGAATGCCCATTCTTTAGTATACTTTGGTTGGGGCAATGACCATGCTATACTCTCTTAATGGTATTAGTGTTATTATGCATAATTTAATGGGTTACCATTATTTCCTCCTTGAGCCTCTCACTCAAGGTGGGAATCCCACCTATTTGTGGGAATCAACATCACATTAGAACGATATTCCTCTTTGCCTCTTTCTTGTAAAGGTAACAATGTATGCTTCTTACCATTTTTCTCAAGTGTACATGTATTCCTTCTGCCATCATGGATAACTCTTCTATTATACTTCCATGGCCTTCCCAACAGAATATATTAGACATTCATGTGAATTATATCACATAATATTTCATCCTTATACCTCCCAATATTAAATTACACCTTACACTATTTATTTACTAGAATTTGACGCCCTTGTATA
>APFE030851492.1:5917-38235 GCA_000404065.3 Pinus taeda | reverse complement strand
CAAGTAGGTTTCTTTTACCCACTTGTTAACTACAACTAGGAACCTGCAGTATAGCATTGTTTGATTGTTGCTAGACCCATGTTGGGCTAGTAGGGATCGCCTCTATCCGTAGAGGGGATTTACCTCTCCAACAATGTTTCAATTAGATCAAGATTTCTCAATCATCCTTTGTAGGATGATTCTAATGGATTTATTCACATCTTCAACCTACCCATTGGCCTGAGGATAACATGGAGATGAATGCTCTTGCTAGAAACCCAACTTGAGAGCCAACTTGGACATCACTTGATTTTGGAAGTGACTACCACGGTCAGTGACAATCTCTTTAGGGATACCAAATCATGAAATACCCTGATTGAAGAGAAACAAGGCCACTATTTCATTGTCATTTTTGAAAGTAGGCATGGCCTTAACCCACTTACTAAAGTAGTCTACGGTTACAATGATGTACTTGTGATTTCCTACTGAAGGTGGATTACAAGTAGTAAAAATCAATGCCCCACTTCGTAAAAGGACCTAAGTTGATAAAAAGGAAAAGAGGAGCTGGATGTGTGCACATTTTCTGAGTATACACTTCACAAGGTTGGCATCTTTTGACTGCTTCAATGCAGTCTTTGAAAATCAAAGGCCAAAAGTAGCCTGCTCGCAAAAAAATTTTGGTTGTTGCAAGCCTTGATAGATGACCTCCAGAAGCTCCACAATGGCAATCATTAAGAACTGACTCAGCTTCCTCCAAAGTTAAAAAACGCCTAAGGATTGAATCAATCTCGTGATAATATAGTGTGTCACCTATAATAACATAATTCTTAGCGAGGTGGCACAACTTTCTACGGTCGTATTTGGAGAAAGCAGGTGGAAACTTCGAAGTCTAGAGATATATAATGATATCTCCATACCAAGGATCTTGTGAATAAATGAGGAATAAATGTTCATTGGGAAAATTTTCCTCGTAAATAACTGCTTCTTCACAATGCATCTCTGATATCAACACTGGAAATACTAAATATTTAGCCGACATGAATTCTAGATCAAATTCTTGCAAAATAACAATCCATCTATTGTATTTGCCCCCAATCACTCACCTACTAAGAAAAAACTAAGATGGATTTATGGCTGCTAAGAAAAATGTTTTGTGAAGAAGAATGTAATGTCGAATCCCCTCTATTGATACAATGAATCCTAACAACCGACCGAATGTGACAGTCAAAACGCACTTATTTGGATTCAACCAGATTTTATAAAAACAACACCGTTCAAAGATCAACAAAAGGTGTTTAGGATGATCAATTCTCTTTCGATAACAAGCAGTTAAATCATCCAGATATGCTTCAATAACAAGTTTGATGTCGTGAAAAGCATAAGACATGATCCGGGTGGAACTGTAGTTTTAACCTTGTATAGAAATTACCTGCATACGAATTCTAAAACACAAAAAATAAACAATCCGAGAGAATAACACATAAAACACATATACACAGAGATTTTCCCCTGGATCCCAAAACCGGGACTACCAGATTGATTTTTCATTATGTTCCTTTCAATGTTATGATACATATTTATACCTGCTGAAGCATTTGATACCATGGACCGAAAACCATTGCGTCGAAAACCATGTGCGAAAAATATGCACAAAACCATAGGTAGGTCCGCCCAACCAAATATAGGCGCCAAAAAAAAAAAAATTTGGGGCACTGCCCCAGACCCTGTAGAGGGGGGCTTCCTACCCCCCTCAAACCCCTTGGATAGGGGGCACTACCGCCTCCCCCATCACCCCCCCTCTAACCCCCAGGTTAACTACGTGGGCTAGTTGTGGAAATAATATAACACAACCTAACATTCTCCCACTTGTTATTTTCTTTCCACGGGGGGGCATAGGAGAGCTTAGTCATTTATGTAGCCCTAAAATGCCCATTGTTTCCCTACACCAAGAGAACTTCTCAGAGCTCATATATTTTTTCAATGCATCTGCAGTATTCTTCAAAGTATCCACCTTTACTAGCAACACCTTTTTGTCTTCTATCATATCTCTCACAAAGTAATACTGAACATCAATGTGCTTTGTCTTTGAATGATAAGTAGGTTTCTTTGCCAAGAAAATTGCACTTTCGCTATCACAATATATCCTTATAGGTCCTTGTACTAACCCCATACTTGAACACAATCTCTACAAACAAACTGTTTCCTTGCTTGCATGAGTGGCTACCATGTATTCTACCTCTATAGTTGATAGTGCAACTATAGATTGTTTCTTACTCATCCAATTGACTGCACCTCCAAATAGGTTAAACACATACCCACTTGTAGATCTTCTCTAATCCAGATCTCCGGCCCAGTCTACATCAACAAAGCCGCGAATATCCAACACTCTGTCCAATCCTGGTCTTCCTTGGTAGCACAAGCCATAATCACTAGTGCCACACAAATACTTGAATACTCGCTTCACTATTGTCCGATGCTCCTTCCCTGGTTTTGACATAAACTTGCTCAATACTCCCACTACATGTGCAATGTCTAGTCTATTACAGATGATTGCATACATCAAGCTACCGATTGCTCTTGCATATAGAACATGGGACATGTCCTCTTCCTTTCCTTGTGTCTTGGGACACTGTTCAGCAGATAACTTTACACCTACAGGAATAGGAACCTTCACCAGTTTACTATCCTTCATATTAAACCTTTGCAATATTATCTTAACATACTTCCTATGGCTTAACCTGAGATTCCTCTTTGCCCATTTAATTTCCATGCCCAAAATATAGTTTGCAGCACCAAGATCTTTCATGTCGAATTTGGAGGAAAATTGGGTCTTCAAATCCTAGATAATTTCTTTGTCATTTCCAACCAGCAACATATCATCCACATACAAGATCAGATAAATAACACAGTAACCAATTAATTTAAAATACACACAGTGATCTGCTTTGCTTTTGGTGAAGCTAAGTCCCCATATAAATGTATCAAATTTCTGATACCACATCCTCGGTGACTATTTTAACCCATACAGAGACTTCTTTAACTTTAATATAGTTCTTTCTTACCCTTCACCACAAAGCCTTCAAGCTGCTTTATGTAGATATCTTCTTCTAGATCCTCGTGAAGAAATGTTGTATTCACATCCATCTATTGTACCTCAAAATCAAAACCAACAGTAACAGATAAAAGTAATCTAATAGAAGCTACCTTGGCAACAGGAGAAAAAATATCACCAAAATCAATTCGCAGTACCTAGGAATAACCTTTTGCTACAAACCAAGCTTTGTATTTCTCCACCTTTCCTTTTGCATTTGTCTTATTCTTAAACACCCATTTGCTACCAATGGGTTTCCTTCCAACCGGCAACTCCACCAAATCCCAAGCCTCATTTTTGTGCAAACATGCCATTTCATCAACCATGGCCTCTTTCTAGAGTTTGCCATCCTATGAATCTACTACTTCCTTCACAGTTCTAGGATCATCATCAGTAATAGATAAAGCAAAATTTGAACATAAAGCAAATGGACTATACCTTTCTAGTTTCCTTCTTTCTCGAACTCATCTTCCCACACCCGAAGTTTGTGGCTCTTCATCTTCTGATTCCTCCTCTACTATAGAGTCTGATTCTTCCTCCTTTGGCTCAAACCCTATCTTCTCATGTTCTTGTTTGGACTTCATGTTTAATAACATATTTCATCTCTTTGAACACCACATCTCGGTTGTACACAACCTTCCTTGTTACTGGGTTCCAAATCTTATAACCCTTTAAACCATCCTTATAGCCAATAAATATGCACTTCTCAGATTTACTATCCAACTTGGTTCTTTTCTCTTTTGGAACATGTACATATGCATCACATCCAAATACCCTCAGATGTGAAAGTGAGGGTTTCTTACCAGTCCATACCTCTTGTGGAGTCTTATCCTCTAACACTGATGAAGGTGATCTGTTGACCAGGTAACATGCTATCTCCACCGCCTCTACCCAGAATTCTTGTCCTAACCCGGCACCACTTAGCATGATTCTTGCTCTTTCCATCAACATCTTGTTCATTCTTTCTGCAACTCCATTTTTCTCAGGTGTGTATGGAGTAGTCTTCTACCATGCTATACCACACTTCTTATAGAATTCTTCAAATTTCTTGCTACAAAACTATCCACTATTATCTAACCTCAACACCTTTATCTTCTTCTCTATTTGGTTTTCCACCAGAGCCTTAAATTCTTTAAACCTGTCAAAGACTTCAGATTTCTGCTTAAGGAAATATATCCATGTATTCCTTGAGAAGTCATCTATAAATGATACATAGTACACAGACTAACTTCATAGGTCCAAACACATCACTATGCACAAGCTCTAATATCTGTTTCTCCCTCTTACCATGAAAGGGGAAACTCACACGATTATGCTTCCCATATACACAATTTTCACAAAAATCAAAATCCATAGAGCTATTAGTCATACCTTCTACCATACCTTTACCATGAAGTATTTGAAGGCCCTTCTGTCCAATATGTCCAAGCCTATGATGCCATAACATGGTCTTCTCTCCAAACACCACTAGATTTTCTGCTCCACTTTCAGGAACCGCATAACTATTTCACCCATGAACAACAATGTTACCTTGCAGCTTGTACAGAGTTCCAATTTGAACTCCCCGCATCAATACCAATTCTCCCTGAACCATCTTGGAGGTATCCTTATCGAACACTATTTTTACACCTGCATCATCCAACTTGCTTACAGAAATCAGATTTCTGGCCAATTGAGGAATATGCAAAACACCCGGAAGTGTTCTAACCCTTCCACCTTGCAACTTCAACTTTACTATTCTGCAACCAATGATTCTAGCCTTCCTATAATCCACTAAGAAGACATCACCACCATCATATTTCTCATACTCGCAGAACCACTCTTTATGGCTAGTGAAGTGAAAGGATGCACTTGAGTCAATCAACCATGCCTCATGATCTACATGTGTACTTGAAGAAGCCAAGTACACATCCCCACCTTCATCTGAGGTGGTTTTTGCCTCTGCAAAAGGAGAATCATCAGATCCCTTTCCTTTGTCAAGAGTTTTAGATTTATAGTCCCTTTTGTACTGCCCTTCATTTCCACATTTCTAGCAAACTACCTTAATAGGTTGTCCTGGAGATTTAGATATCCCTCTAGATTTAGAACTCCCACTCGATGACTTATTTTTGTTTCTATTTTGGGACCATCCTCATATAGACAAGGCATCACCATTCTTGCTCTCCATATTTTTCCATCTCATTTCCTTTGTCAGAAAGGATGAGACTATTTCATTAAACTACAAGGCAGTTGCATTGTTACCTATTACAATAACTAGACTATCTCATGAATCTAGTAGAGATCACAACAAACTGATGCACTTATCTTCATCTGAAATTTTAATATCAACAGATAATAACTGACTTACCATAGTATTAAATGCATTTAGATTCTCTATCACTGAGTCTCCATCTTTCGTCCTCAGGTTATACAACATTATCCATAGGAATAATTTATTCACCAGAGACTTAGATTGGTACAAAGTATCTAACTTGTCCCACAAAGTCTTAGCCGTAGCTTCCCCTGATACATTCAACAATACTAAATCTGAGACACACAGTCATATTATTCTCTTTGCCTTCCGATCGAACTTCTTCCATTCTTTATTGGACACTCTCGTTGGTTTAGTACCTAGATCTACCATGATCCCCTGATATTTATCCACCAATAGATCCTCCATCTTGAGTTTCCACAACTCAAAACTCTGACCATTAAATTTCTTGATCTCTATCTTTCCACTACTTGCCATTATATTTCACCACCAAAATCGATCCCACAAATCTCCCACTGAACAAGGTCTACCATAGGCCCGAGCGAAACCCCTCAACAACAAACGCATCCCCTTGAAGCCAAAACAACTCTGATATTAAATGTAGGTTATGACCCTGTATAGAAATTACCTGCATATGAATTCTGAAACACAGAAAATAAACAATGTAAGATAATAACACATAAAACACATATACACAGAGATTTTCCCCTGGATCCCAAAACCGGGACTACCAGATTGATATTTCATTATATTCCTTTCAATGTTATGATACATATTTATACACACCGAAGCATCCAATACCATGGACCAAAAACCATCGTGTCAAAAACCATGGATCGAAAACCGTCGCATCCAAAACCATGGACCGAAAACCATCACATCCAAAACCATGTGCGAAAACCATGCACAAAACCCTAGGTAGGTGTGCCCAACCTAATATAAGGTCCAAAAAAAATTTCCTGGGGCACTGTGTTGGACCTCATAGAGGGGGCTACCCACCCGTCTCAAACCCCTCACTGCACAATCGATGCAATAAAGGGGGGCTCTGCCGCCCCCACTAACGCCCTGGTCAATTACGTGGGTTAGTCATTGAACGAATATAACACAACCTAATAGGAACGTGGCTCTAACATTTTTAAGGCCAAAAGGCATCTTTGTTTATGCAAACATACCCCAAGGAAAAATAAAGGTTGTCATGTGCTGATCTTATGGACGGATAGTAATTTGATTACAACCAGAGAATCCATCCATGAATGAAAAAAATTTCATTACCTGCACATTCATAAATAATTTGATTAATAAAGGGTGTGGGATAATTGTCTTTCGGAGAAGCCTTATTAGATCCCTAAAATTGATACATACTCAGATCATTCCTTGCTTTATATCTATGGGGATTGGATTAGAGACTCACTTAGTTAGACGAATGGGGTATATGAATCCCGCCTTAAGCAGCTTTTCAAATTCAACTTTAATAGTTGTTGTTTTTCGAGGATTGACCAGTCGAAGATTTTGGCAACAAAGTCTAGCATTTTCATATGTCTTGATCTCATGCTAGACTATAGATGGATCTATTCCAGGCATTTCCTTATAAGACCAAGCGAACACATCATGAAACTCTTTGAAGAGATTGGTGTAAATTTGAATTTCCTCAGGGGAATAGTCAACTCCAATAAAGACATTCTCGATTGCGTTAGGATTCCTAGAGATGTTCATAGGTACAGTTCACGAGATAACTAACATCTTACCTTTGGTAGAAAATTGTGCTAGATCCAAAGGGTTTAAAATTGTATGAACATCCCTAGTTGACAGACTGAACAAACTTGACTCAATTTTGCTCAAATGAGGGAGGAAATATGAAAGATGATGTAAATCATCCCATGGTCTATCAACACCAATCATTGCCTCCAAAATTGCTTCCTCAGATGGTAAGACTATATCTAGGAAATCCTGAGCTGAAGTTGAATCGAGGGTCCAGGCTGGGGCCACATCTCCATCTAACTCTTCTGGTGATAAAAGAGTAGGATGGGTTTCTACACAGTTAACGATAGATTGATAAGCAATTTTTATCGCAGACATGGGGAATACCATTCCACCTACCTGTCCTCCATCTAATGTGGTAGTAGATGAAGGTAAGGGCCAAGGGTCCAAAAAATAATGAGTTCGAAAGAACTCTCTTCGAGAAGGTCCCCTGGAGGATGAAATAGAATTGATTCTAGATGAAAGAGCAGGGAGATCAAAAATACCCATTAAAGAAGAGTACATACCAACTCCTAAATTCTTAATAGGTTGCCTAGGATTGTCCACTAAAGGATTAGTAGAATTAGAAGATGCATGAGAGTCACATAGGGAATAATCCATATGATCAACTCTTATAATCCTTCCCTCGTGAGGAAAACATAGTATGTGAAATAATGATGAAACTATGGCATCCATCTCGTAAATCCAATTCCTGCCTAAGAGGAGGTTGTAATCTAGGCTCTCATCTATGATTTCTACCTCGATATTTACCACCTTTCTCCCAACACATATGGAAAAGGTTGGAATAATCTCATGCAGCCTATGAGAATGTCCATAAAATACCATCAATAGAGTTGGTGAAGGAACAACCTAAGGTGATCCAATGGCCTTCCAACATGACATGGACATCATGCATATGGACGCTCCCTCATCTATAATGGTTTGAAAGATGTTGGTATTTTGATATGTAGACTTTATCTGGAAATCCATATGATAGGGAAGTCTCTTTTTGGCATTTGACATATCAAAAGTGAGCACAAGAGAATTTTTTGGATCTACTGCTCCGATTGCCGAGAGCAAAGAACTTCTCTGAGCAGGGCATGACTGGAGTACCTCTAACACTAACATAGCACAAGGAATCTGAGCCAAATCTTCTATAGTTGAGTAGTTCTAAGCTACCATAGCGTTAGGGTTAATCTTTGAGCGCTTCACAAAGCCTTTCGACATTTTAGGTATAGACTCAACATAGGGCCTCTCAATACGGAGCGGCTCTGAGGCATCAGAAGCAGACTTAGCCTTAGATGATTTTGTTTCACCATAATCACGTGATCGCGTAGCAACGTCGATATGTGAGCTCATCATATAAGTATTTGATGAACTGTCCCCTTCTTGGTTTCCCCTTATAGGGTTACTAGCATTAGAATTTACGCCAAGTATTTGCTACCCTTGGGGAAAAGGGTTAGTGAGAACAACATGGGAGATAGAAGATGCCTGCTGGGCTAATAAGCACTGAGCGTCTTGGATCTTAGGGAAAAGATGAGTCAAATGATCCCCATTTCATAACTTACATGGTAATTTTACGTTTTTCATGGACTCTTTCCTACCCTCTCTAGCATCATTGCTACCTTTTTTCACATTCCCCTTCCCTTCCTAGTTCTTCTTCTTACCTCTTCCTTTTGTCTTCCCATCAGACTTTTGATTTCCATTCGGGTTAGAAGTTTGGAAGATGTTTATAGATGTAGGTTGGGAAGGTTTAGATACAGATAATGACATTTGCATAGAGGAAGCAGTTTGTAGAGACAACTACTGCAATTGATTTAGCAGGCTCACTATGTTAACATAGATTGATCCGACTAGACCATCAGCATGGGGACCTGGTTTTGGTTTGGCTATATCCACCTTAGACCTAGGAGTGTCAAGTATAATTTTTTGAAGAACCTGAGACTGAGAATAGATCAGTTCTAAGTACTGGGCCCTTAAAATAGCCTTCTCCTCAATGAAAACACCGGAGAGGGACACGTCCTTAGAGATCTCAAGTTGTAATGATTCAAGAAACCATTCGAGAAGGAATTATTATGGGATATCAACTTTGATGTGCCTCTTCCTTCTCCTCCATTCTTGAATATGATCAGAAATGTGAGTTGCCTGATCTTGCTGGAAACTAGCCAGAAGCTCAGTTCTAGCATCATACCAGACAAGCAATTGAAAATGGTTCAAAAAGATAGTAGCCAAAAACATCAAAAGAAGTAAAGGTGCCCCCTAGTAGCTCTATGTACCACTTATCCGCACTTCCAATTAGGGTATGTTGAAATAATCTCAACCTGATTGAATTGTCTATCAAGGAGTTAGATGAACACCATAAGTGGAAAGTGGTTACATGGTCACCTAGATCTTCACCTGTCTTCCCCTCAAATTTTGGGATATCGGAGGGAAGTTTGGTTGGGACAGAAGGCCAAACTAGGTTATACATAATCAGATCATTAGTAAATTTAGTGAGATCTAGCAAGTTTAAGGTTACCAGAAAAGGGAGTTGTGGGGGACCCTGAGGATTCCACCTGGTGTGGGCAGAATTCTCAGCATGATGAAAAGAATGACCTACATTTGTTAAGGCACCAAGTTACTTGATGTAATTCATAGACCCAACTAAACCGTAAGGAGATCCTTATGATCCAGCAGAATTCAAAGCTTGGCCAACTCTTGCCACAAATCCTCCATAACTAGTAAAGTTACCCCCTAACGAGGTGTTAAAAGGAGCAGAAAGCCCCTGATAAGGATTCCATGCGTTAAGATAGGGAGAAAAGTTCTGAAAAGAATTGATAGAAGAATATGGCATATTCCCCCATTGACTGAAATAAGATTGATTCCCAACTCCTAAACCACTAACTACAAGGTTTGTCCAACTTTGAAATGAATTATTATGTTGACCTATAAAGGAAAAAGGAATTGATCCTACTATTGGGTTGGAATGTGGTATATGACCACCCCTAAATGGGAAACTTTGAAAAGAAGTTGATCCACTCACCATGGATGTGGAAGTAGCTGACGGAATACTCAAAGGAACTGAAGGAATTGTGTTGTTTAGCATTCTAAAAGGGAAAAAGCCCATGGCAGAGGCAACAACTTGAGTACTTCCACTCGATGATGGAATGCAACTAGAACCAAATATAGTAGTGCTAGGAGTAACGAAAGGTATAACAATTGTTCCTCCTCCTTGTAAAGATAGTGGAGTCTATATACTCGTAAAACTTGTGGTGGATTCCATGCCTCCAACAGTGGTCATCAGAGGAATCAATTGATGTAAACTTGGGTTTGAAGGCATGTTGGTCGAAGTTCCAACATATAATAGAACGTTTAGATGATCAGGATGAAGAGGATAATTAGGAACTGCAATCAAGTCAGAAAGCTCTTCAACCTCAATATTATCTTCTGACTGGAAGATGACTTGAGAAAGAATTGGGGTTTTCCTCTCTAACTCTCTACTTGTGCCAGGTCTATCTTGTGAATCAATGACTCCAATCAGAGGATCAATCTCTGATGCGCCTACTACTACTAGTTGAAAACCACTTCCAGTATTGCTCCTACGCCTTCGAGAAGAATCCTCAAGACTTTTAGGTGATAGCCCATGAATTCTCCTAGACTGATGAGTTGGTCGATCAACCATTTTGAATTATTTTTAAGAAATATAATAAAAGACTCAAAAAAGTTATAAAGCTAGGCCAACTAGGAGCAAAGGCTAGTCTCTAAAAGTCCCTAAAGATACAAGCAATCAAATAACTCTCAAGTATTTCTTCTTTGAGTGATTAGGACCAGACACCAAAATACAAGATAGCCAAAACCAAGGGCCTTTCAAAAATAGAGTGGGGTAATTACGCCCCAGGTCTACTAGCGAATGTATGAGAAGCAGTTATGCTGACCTCCAGACAATAGCCTTTTCTGGTGCAAGCACCCAAGCTTCGCAAGGGTACCCTCCAGAAGTACTACTGAACATGATACAATGTTAGCCTTAGGTGCCACGGGATTCCCCTCCGTAGCCACCTATGTGATTCCTAGGATAGGCAACTACGGATACCAACTCGTATCAAAAGTCGGGCGGAATAGTGGTGAGGTGGGATCCAATAAGTAGGAGAGGGGGTATCTCTCTTCCTTGTCTTCACTCTCGCTCATGCTTAACTCCCAGTCATGGAGCTTTGTCAGTCTTTCTAATGATATTGGGTTTCTCTCTTTATTCAACTTCTACTTTTTGTAATTTGAGCGACCTTGGAGAGTTAACTCTCTTCTCACCTAATCCAAGGCCCTAATGAACCTAAACTTGTTGATGTTTTCTAATGACAACAATAAAAGTTCTAGTTCATTTTATCAATCGCTTGATTTTGTATAGCTTTTCTTTAAGTCATGGAAAATTATCAGAGTGAAATGATGATGTTTTTATGATGCAAAAGAAATCAATACAAAACTAATTATATGAATGTGGTCATTTTCTTCAATGAAGAGTAATCTCTTATTGGGTTCTACGAAAACTTTATATAAAGAAAATTATTTTTCTTTTCTTTTTTGAAACAATCTTTACACATCCAAAAACTAAAAAGACTAAGAATGCCTTAAATGAAAAATACCCTAATGCAAGTTACAATGATGATGCAAGATCCTAAACAACCTTAATAAGAAATTGCAATACTTTATAGAAATAACAAGTGAACTTAAAACTTAAGAGTACAAAAATTTGACAACAAATATCTCTTCAAAGCAAGAAGAACAAATTGTAAAATATTGCAATTCAACTTTTTAACAATAAAATAAAAGAAATCGTAAACCAAAAACTTGGAAAAATAAAAACACAAGTAACATTTTTTTTAAATTTTTCCTTTTAAGGAAATAAAACAACTTTTTCACGTCACAAAAGTGCAACTAAAACTCAAAAGATCAATAAATAAGCATAAGAAGTATTTTAATCTTGCAAGTTATAAGCTCGAAAATGAATGAAACTTGAACAAGAAAGACTACAACTTGTACAAACTGACCCAAATAGCAACAACAGATTTCAACAAAGTGACGAAAAGGCCAAGAAAGAAATACTTTCAAACTTGTCAAAAAGAAACTCTCAAAAAGCAAGAAAAGCAATAAGGCCACCAAACAAGGGAAAGCAAAGCAAGAGAACTTGAAATTCGGGCTTCAAAACGAAATTGAAAATAATTTCCTATTCTGGAAGACTAGAACAACCAAGAACTTCAAAATGAAGCCTTGAACAGTAAGGTACAAACTACAAACTTGCTTAAGAAGGAAACCTAGGAAAAATATTTTCAGTGAGAAAGAGAGTGAAAAAGAAAGCTTATAGGAAAAATAGATTCTCCAGACAATAGATAACCATACAACAATAGAAATATCGAGGCTACAAACCTAACTAGGTAGAAAGATTTGAAAAAATCATTCAAAAAATTACATATGTGATTGGGTAAACACAGAAGTATGCACACGCGTTTCTAATATAGGAAACGCGCGTATACAAGAGTCTAGTTTACAGAAACATGTGCGTATACGCTACTGTAAACAAAGTAAAAAGTGCATACAAAGCTTTATAAGGGAAAAAAAATCAAGGTTTGATCAAGAAGATCAAACTTGATGCCTGGGACACTAATGGACCAAATAGTACTGCAAAAGTAAGAAATTAAGAAAGTGATCCCTGATTAAGAACAAACAACCCAAACCAGGAATAACAAGATTGTTATCCCAAGTGGAGTCACCAGTTCTGTTACGGTGAAACCACCCTAGGGCTTTGGGTTGAGAACCCCAACAGAGCAGAGGGAAAACCTTAACAAGAAATGCTCAAACAATCATTAAACATCCTTATTCTACTAATCACATAGGAGTGTCCTTACTCGATGTCCTTCGTTTGGGTAGATCTCGCAGGGTGAAAACCCTCAGCTTCTCCCAATGTTCTTGAAACCTGAAAATTATTCAAACAGAACATACAAGATAGTAGAAAGATAAAGGATATACATGATGTTAAGTTCAAATCATATAAATGAATGACTAATTATACATCAATAAAGATTCATAAATTAATTACAACATAACTTTGATGCATAAACACATTTCAAATTCAAAAACAGAACAACATTCCTTTTTGTTGAAGTAAGCTATAGATAAGGTGGAAAAATATGACTTGAGTCTTTCTCTCGCTCCAAGTGGAACTGTCGTCCAGATCCATCATTTCTTGGCCTTCACCAATCTTCCTCCATCACCAACACAAGGATATCTCAAGCAAGATGTGGGATATCTATAATTAAGGAAGCAAGTGTTTACTGAAGCTTTGGGGAGTGTAGGAGGCATAGGGATTCTTCAGGCTTGATCAAGGATAATCTCACTATAGTATCAATATCTTATACTTCTCCCCTAAGGCCGTCCCATATAGGTTTGTTTATACCTCTCCAAGTGTGTTTTTTCAGCTGGGAAACAGTTGGGCCATGGGCAGTAGGAGGTGAGTAACATGTAAAGCCTTTGAACTCCACCTAAAATTAAGGAAATTTAAATTTTTAAGTGTTTTATCATATGTACATGGGTTGGGTATATGCTAACCCATGTGTACACGCTCTTATCACATGGAAAAGTAGCATATAGGGAATAAAACACTATTTTTTAAGATTCTGGACCAAGTATAGAAGGAAGGGTTGCCCTAGGCCATAAACAAAGCATTACATCTACCAAGAGTGGTAAATGGTGCTATAAAAAACCCCAATGCGAGGAAACCCTTATCAATTCTTCTTATATTTTCTTCAATACTTCAGCAGAGAGACATCAGAAGTCAACACTTTGACTTAACTAGATAAGAACATAGATCTTCACCAAGAAGATGACATAATGCAATTATACACCTAACACCAAGGACTGCAACTCAAAGAGCAACATTCAATCTTCAACTGATTTGTAGCATAAGGTCCTTCAAGGTGAGACCCTTACATCATCATGTTGCTCCTTGTCAGTTGAACCAACCCATGACACTAGCTTTGTCCATCTTATATTACGCAGCATTAAACAATTCTCTAATGGCTTTAGCAACATGGAAGCTCCATATATATTATGCTAATGATATGATCAGTTAAATACTCATACAAAATGTTGATTGTGGTGTTATGGCCGAAAGCCTAATACACAGTCGTCTTCTACTGCTCACTAGGAACTTTATACCTTCATACATTCAGCTCTTCAATTTTCCTTCTATTAATGATGAAGTTCCACCAATGTCACTGAACATAGGCCTATATTAATATGCCCTCTAATAGTCCCCTTTGCTACTCCAAAGGTTGGAAACCAAGGTCTTCAACACAGTAATTTCTCTCATAGAATTTACTGTTCATAATCTTCATCAAATTCACACCCCTTTCTCCATCCAAGTGACTGTACTATTATCAACAGAGTTCTAACATATGTTGCCTTGCTCGACAGAATTCAATGTATACTCTTCAAAACTCTTCTCCATGTCATAAAAGCCACTTTCAGACCCTCCTCATCTACCTGAAGCTTGATGTTGTTGTTGTCCAAATTTGAGGTCATATTAGGCATCTTTTAGCTGAGGAAAGACTCCTCCATGGCTGTGGTTGGGGCATGCTTGAATAGTCTTCTTTTTTACTGTGTTAAGGGCTCCCTTTTCCAACATATACTTGTTGCATAGAACTCTCATTCACTTCCTTTGAGGAATGTGGTTACGGTAGCATAGAGGCCTCTTGAGATAACATATTAGAGGACTGCATCTAGGGAGATAAGACCTCCTATTTCTAGCATATAAGAGTCTTCTTAAATTGCAGATGTAGGGCAACATCTTAGTGCGAAACAAGGATAGCAGTGAGGGCATATATGGACTGTGACTAGGGCATGAATAGAACTATGGCTAGGGCTCTTTTAATCAGTGTATAGGCCTCTATCCTTAGGGCTACGTATAGGAGTCTTCTATGATAGCGGATAGGGTCTCTTTTAAACCAACAATCACATCTTTCCTTGTTGCGTTATGTAGGATTACTTGACCATTCTAGATCTCCCTTCCTTTATACATATAGGGCTTCTTCAATAGGGTGGCGTAGATCTCCATTAGGGTAGCATAGACCTCTATTAGGGCAGTGTAAATCTCTATTACAGCAACGTAGATCCTTTCTCCATCAGGACAACATTATCCCTTATGCTATCTCCTACTAAAACCCAAAGACAAGTAGAGAGGAAGAGATCCCAAGTGAGTGTGTAGAAATGACTTGAAGGCCACCTCTATTTATACTAAAATTTTTAGCACAAGTGGGGTTTGTTTAGTTGCTGGTCAACCTTGACAAATTGTCCCATAACACAAATAAATTCATATCTCCATGAATAATTATTGGAATCAGATGATCAATCCTACACCTATCCATGAGAGGGATCCAAGAAAAATATGAGCTTTCATTAATAACATGACCCACATGAAGTTTGGTCCTAGTTGCCAATTTTAACTGTTTTACCTCTATGTTGTTGATAACCTTTCTCTTGACTTTGTCATGTGTAGGTATGTTACCCTCTGCTATGGTTCTCTCAGAGATGTTGACTCGCAAACCATTCCACAACTATTCTGATTGGTTCACTTGAGCCTGGAGAAGCTGTGACAATATCTCCATGGGTCTTCCTTAGGCCAATGACATGCCCTGTGGATCCAAGGAAATTTCACTCTTGCACATTGGTCCTTTACAAAGAAATGTGGTTCATACGGATTGAAACTTCTAGTGCCTAAAGTGAATCTTTTTAACTCCTTCATCTCGACATTAGCATGCTTAATATTTTGTATCTCGTACAACCTCATTCGCAAAGGAAGAGCAGGCCAAGGTTCTTTCTTCTTCCTATGCAGTCTATCTGACAACCTTGTTGAGATATGATACGAAACTTCTTGCATGACAAGCTTGTCCATGGAAAAATTTGGTAAACATGCAAAGGCTTCTTTGTGTTGTACATCTGTATGAAGGTTCCAAGGGGTGAGGTATACCAATCTGCTATGTCGATTAATGCCTCCATTTCTACCTATGACATGTAAGGTGGATCCTACTCAAATATCATTTTGTACACCGCGGTGACAAAGTGGCCTAACAACTATGTGATAACTCTGCAGAAGTTGCATTCGGAGAACAATCTGCAATAAGTGTGCACAGAGGTCTCCAAAGGTGTCCATACCCACTTCAAACTTGGTAACTATTGGCGGGCACAAATTGCATCCAGAATGTAAGCGGACATGTATATATCTACTTACAGACCTTTGGATGGATGCCAGGCTTCTATAAACTATTCCTTCAACCTAAGAGACAACATGTGCTCTCTTGGCCTTATAAGTGGCATGCAAAGATGATCAAGTACTAATATGCCTTCTACAATATCTTCGTCTTGTAAACCTGGTCGGGTGTTGTCTTGAACTTGGCTGGCTCTTTCGGCCAGCTCTTTAAGATATCTCTTGAGTTTTCACTATTGTATGTGTTGAAGGGTTTCTCCATTCCAATCACTGACTGTGGTAAGTGATACATCTTCTGATAGTCCTTCACCCTCAAGGTAGCAAGTTCTATCCCTCTAACAATGGTCAACATCATTGTCTAAGTATCAGTGCGTGAGACAATCCAATGTATCATGTCTACACATGGAAACGCGAGATACTTACATGTAATTCGGTACAAGCCAGATTTGTGGATGTTGACATAGACTCTGGGGTCTTCCAAATCTTCCACAAATGTGATTAAGAATGTATCATTGATATCTTTCCATTTCATCTTGATGTCTCTATCTATGAACATCTTGGTTTCTTCATAAACGAGCACACCCATACACACTTGTTCAACTGCATCTCCAATTGCACTTCTAACGGTGTCATTTGACCCTGCTGTCTTGGAGGCCATTGTACCTGTACTAGTGAGAGATGGACAAACACCTACTAGACCTGGAGACATAGCAACACTCATGGAAATAAATCTTTCAGTTGAAAAACTAAACAAATATGAGGACTAACATGCAACATACCTGGGTGACTAGTAGTAAAGATTGCCCAATTTTCATCGAGCCACTGGGACACTAACTACCAAAACTCTATAATGCATAGTCTTAGCTGTGAGGAGGTTGAATGACTACTACAACTATGCAATGAATAGTCCATCCTTCGTATTGAGGACTAAAACTGTGCAATGTGCACTTTCAATCTGCAAGGGCACGCAAGCCCAGAGACTGCATTGCACATTTTTTTGGTCAGCAAGGCACTGCCTCCTAGAATTACATAATTCAAGCCTAGATGTCAGTGTTTTTAAGGTTTGCATAGTTTCTGGAGGGAAGGAAGAGCCTTCACTTCCATAAATATGAATTTCTGTCTAGGCAAGGCAAGGCTTGCGCAAAGGTAGCCTAGACCCACCGACAGGCAACTGAAAACATGAAAAGCTTTGGATGCATGGTGAGATTGAGTGTAAGAAATAGTGAATGATCATGCATGAAAACATTGAATGAAAGATTTAGAACATGGGAATGCATGCATGTGTGTGAAATGAGTCACTGCAACAGTGACTATTAGTGCAAAGCAGTGTCATGCATGTGATAACAACGAGATGCAAACAAAAACTAAAACAGTGCTTCTACAAGTTAACATACATTAGAATGACAACACACATTCAACAAAACCAAACAAACATCATTCATACAATGTGAAATACAAAAGGCAACCAAAAATCAGCAAATGATGTGAAATGCAGACTTACTAGGAAAAAACTTAGTTGAATGTGCCAAAGACTCCTAGATGCGATGTGGGATGTCAGAGCTCCAATATTGATGTGAGGAATGAGCTCCACAATGTCGAATAAATAAGTTGGAGGTTTGTGATGTGCATGCCACAAATCTGGGAAAAGGCCACACTTGGAGGAAAGTTTCTAAAATGATCTTTTCATGTAACTTCTAGTTGCTAAAAATGGATCCCTAAAATTTAAGGATTCTTTTTGCATGTTTTCTATTTCAAGAAAAGGCGCTCATGCATGCAAATCAGGATTTCTCAATCTCAGAGGGAACTAGTCAACATGAAGGTTCATGCAACAGTCTACAGCCTGGGAAATGGATTTGCACAGTTTCTAGGCTAAGTAGGTTTAGATGTCCCTTAGGCATTGTGCAATTTCTGGGATCAACAGGTCACTCCCTCTCAAAATTGCACAATTTCTCAGCTGAAGCTCAATGTCAGGCTAGATTTCACAATTTCCCGAGGGAGAGTTCCTTGGTTGGATCGAGAAATTTTGGAGCCCAGCAGGATTGCACAATTCTCAGAAGGAGAATCTTAGCCAGAGATTTTCATAAGTCCATAATGTCGAGCTGTAGGTGGGAGATAGACAAGCTGATATACACAGGTTGGAAAGCTGCTAAAACTTAGTTGAAGCCCATGTACTTGATAGTGCAAGACATGCTTCTAATGATGGTTTATAGGGAGGCTCCAAAACAAAGCTAAGGAAAAATTTTGGAGGGTGGTTGTAGCGCTACAACACTTAGTGACACACTAGTAGAAGTCTAGCTCTTTGAATGGATCTTGCTTCATGAAAAGCAAGTCTAACTCCTCCAAAAGTATTGTTTAGTTCTTAGATCATCTTGGTGTCCACACTAGCTTGATTGAAAGATGTAGCATCTGACATGCTCTTGGTTAGTTAGCACACATTCCAATCCAGTCAACGCAATTGTTTCTATTGGGATGAGGGGTATATTGGTACATAAGGAATATGATGGTCAGAGTTTAAGTTTCATCTCTAGTATTTCTCTACTGCCAACAGGCTTGGACACCCCGGCAGAGTCACGCAGGAACACAAGCATTTCTCTGCTACCAGTGAGCTTGGTTAGTACCCCAACAGAGTTACTTGTATCACCTCTCAGCACAGGAAGCCTTCCTCTTCTTTCGCTTTATTCATTTTTCATTTTTCAAAATTTTCACATTTTCATCTTCTCATTTTCATTTTCTCAAAACTGTGCATAACACTTATTCATTGTAGAGGTCGAACAGGGATCCCGACTTATTGAGAGCAGAAGAGGTTGTTCCTTCATATAAGTATTTTTCATATACCTCTAACATACTTGTTAAGTTTTCCCCCTCACCTTACTATACTTGACTGAGCTGACAAGGGTTAACCCAAAACAAATGACTATAGTAGGTGATACTAGTTAGCACACAAGAGTTGTGTTTTCATCAAAGTTCACTTCAAACAGAACATATTTTTCATTGGTGTATCATGGATTGAAGACAAGAAGTTCTACATAAAAATACAGGATGACAGATAACCAAGTATTGATAACTACATAAGTCCTCTTGCACTTTACCCTCGCTTGTTTCAAGAGTCACACATGGTTTCATGTGAAACTAACCTACAAAAGTAAACAAGTAAACAAACAACTAAAAGAGCAAGGAGAAGAATAAAAATGAAAAAGCAAAGCGAGTAAGCACTCAAGAAAGCAAGCTAACAAACACACAAGGCAAGAACCAAACATGCATTGAAGAAAACAAGACAAGAAGAAAATACTACTCCTACACCTAAGCTAATGGTGCATGGGCCTGATCACGTGAAGTGATATTTACAACGTAGCCATCAGCACATTGGTGGACCCATGTGTGGTGAAGGCATGGTTCGCGAACAACACAGTCATGCGACCTAGCAAACATGAAAGATATAAAAATGAATACAAACACACTCCGAGTCTAAATGCATCCACATAAAAGAAATGATTGAAAGAGCATGACATGCAATCTGTTGAATTACCATGGTGTTGTGCTATACTACATGCGTATTTCAAGCATATGCATTCTCTTGACTATGATATGCAAGAAAATGAGATAAACAAAGGAAAATTGTGTCGCACAAATGTGCTTGTTATGTAAGATTCCTCTAGTGCATGAGTGATGGGATGATGTAGTTTGAGTGGAGGAAGTGAAATTTGTGTGTGGGATTGATCTTGAATGCATACAGATGAGTGTTGAGGAGCCTTCGGTGTTTCAACAATTTCTTGACTAGAAGCAAAACCAACCTCAGGACAATGAGGGCCTGGCATAACCATCATCTCGGGCTGAAGCACCTTGACAGTCTACGGGGTTTCGACTTCATCGATAGATAGATCATCATAAACAGTTGTATTTGAAAGATAAACAATGATATAATCATCATCGTGATTGAATATGGGAGTAAATGGACCACAACAACTACAATCAGTAAAATCAATGATTTCGTCGGCATCCTCATGATCAGATAAATCAAATGGAGGCATAGATGAGAAGCAAAAATGTTTAATCTCTATATTTCTGGAGAAAACAAATGAAGAATCAAGGGGATTTTCAATGAATCATTTGTCCTTTCTATTGTCTAATGATGGGTTGACATCTCATGTGTTATGTGAATGATCAATAATAGGTGCATCTGCTCAGGGATTTACGCAGGGAAAATCAGTGATGGTGGAATCACCGAAGATGTCAGGAAAAAGTGGAGGAGGCATGGACAAAAGAAGATCAAATTTCGCCACGGGTTGATGTTAAGGTTCCCAGTTATACTCATCATGAATGACAATGCAGGTTTTTTGTGCAACACCAACTCCATTGACAACTTGATCCTCATTCACAAAAGGTGTAGAGTCCGGAATGGAAGAACACAAGACAATGCAATCCAATGGATTAGCAGAACATGAAGATGGAATTTGCGGTAACAAATGCATGTGAAAACCCATGGGCTTTGCAACCAAATCTTCATGGAAATTAAGAGAAGTGATGGTGGTAGGATGTGACAGTTGAATAGACATGTGTGCATGTTCTACCACATGGCTTTGTGGTGGTTAAGCTGTTTGATGAGGGGTGGTGGACAGTCACTTGTGAAAGTGATTGTGTCGTCTGTGATGGCACAGCTCCATCACAGAAGTACATTGAGCGGGGTTTGAACTTCAACCTCATCTTGGGATTGACTGATTTGTTAAGATAGTA
Organism: Pinus taeda; assembly: GCA_000404065.3. Taxonomy (NCBI): domain Eukaryota; kingdom Viridiplantae; phylum Streptophyta; class Pinopsida; order Pinales; family Pinaceae; genus Pinus; species Pinus taeda. Next base: position 17,217 of record APFE030851492.1, on the reverse strand, counting down.
TTCGAATCTATCCCAAAGATAATGAAACCTCATCTGGTTTTTCGGAGCTTCAAATTGAAGTACACGGAAGCGCTACCAAAAATCCATAGACCATTCTTGTGGAGTTTTCCATTGTTTCAACAACTTTTTGTCAAGAGGTTCAAGATCAAAATGATGGAAAGTAGATTCAATGAGATCACAGAACTGTTGAAGTGAGTGCATGCAACTGTGAGGCTGGTTTTGGCACCATCATTGTGGCGACTCACGAAGTGTGTATGAAAGAAGAAAGTTGGCCTCAACTTCATCGAACTCATCTGCATCCTCAAGGAATGGAAGGAAGTCATGTAAGTACTCAAGCAAGGCCACTTCACCTTCACCATTGTATATTAATTCTGACAAGATACCATAAAACTCGCTTGTGATGTCAATAGGTTCAATGTGAGACATACATTGCAGTGGGAGGAGTCTAATGATATCCATGACAGATATGTGAAGATTTAAAACATGATGTAAGGGCTCAACTTGTCATCTTTCCCTCCCTCTAGTTCCAGAAATGTTGACGGTGCTAGACCTGCCAACATGTCATGGTATCTCCCTGGTAAGAAGTCCCAACTAAACCTCAAACCATTTGGTACAGGAGTCCCATAAGTGTGTCGTACAGTGTCACCTTGACCATGGTATTTCATAGAGACAAGCAGGATGTCCATGTTGGTAGCAAGGGTGTCACCAGTGCAGCAAGCAAAGGAAGCTGCATGAAGGGTTCTAACACATGGAAAGTGGAATGAGTGCACCGCTTGGAGATCTGTGGAAACACATGGCTTGGAAAGAAACACACGAGCAAAGATACACCACAAGCTAGAAGGCAAGTGAACCAACAATCCAAAATGATGGTTAAACAAACAACACATCTCAACAATATTCATACATACATATATATAAAGAGTCCATACATACATGCGTAAGAAAACAACTACATATATCATTAGAGTAACCAAGATAATTGAAATAAAATAATAACATATGCATGAAACATGTTCACTCTGTTATATTAAGAAAGTGAAAGTTCTAATCATACATACAACCATGTCCAACTACTAGTCTTGACAACGAAACATTACAGTCACTATTTCTTGCTCCTCCAATAGAGATATACTAGCTCTGCACTATGGAGAAGCCAAGGCTCATTACAATACACTCCAAGCTTTCTCTAAGATAAACCTATAGGAAGCATGGCTCCCAAAAGCCTCTATAATGAGTTATAAGGTTCTATAAATAGAAAACATGGGGTGACCCTTGACATTCCCCTTTGTGACTCTTCACTTACCCTCATGACTCTTCAACTACTACATGATTGTTACTTTCGACCATCGACACTTGGTCTTTCACTTTTACAAGATGTTACATTACAATCTGCACATGTACCCATGTGAGACAAAATAGGCTTGAGAAAGCCATGCAGGACACTACTAAGACTTAGACAATTGTGGGGAGATGAACTTTTCAACATCCTCATGATGGTCGATGGTGGCAAACTGATGCCAAGCTTGGTATTTCGTGATGCTGTCTATGCGCTCAATGGTAACATCCTACTAAAAGTGAAATATTGCCTCCATTGCATCTAAGTACACTGATTTGGCACGTCTATCCAACTTGTCTGATAACATGCGCATCATAGTCTTGAGTGCAGCTAGACCAACAACATACTGATGCATAGTTCCTGCGTTGATCTCCAAGTCTGCACTGGTGGCTACATGCATCAACCCATCAATGTACATGTCCAGCTCCATTTAGACTTGGTTCTTTGATTTTGCATCAATGAGTGTTCCAATAGATGGGATCATGTGCATGTGCACAATGACATACATGCTTCTAAACACCCATGCATGTGAAGCATGCAAACTAGTGATGAGTTGTGGGAGTTCCTCATAGTTCTGGATCTAACTCTGGATGCATTCCTTCAATTCTATCACCTTCACTTTCATCATCATTGGAGAATGAAATGGGGCTCCGTTGTATCTCATTGTCCATGTCTTTATGTAGTCAACATAAGTGTGAAAATTTGACAAGATGCGTGATCTCCTAGCACAATGCTACTACCAACCATTGAGATGGAAAATTGCCTTATGCACAGTGCCGAATATAGAATACAACATCCACCTGATTGTTTTTCGGATGATACTTCATCAAGTATTGCTCTATTCAACTCTGCTCTGGTGGAAGATGTAACTTGTTCTACTCCCTACTTGGTCGCTTGTAACTCCTTGGCCATGTGCTCGTTCTCTGATATCAAGAATCGAACACTCGAGCTGGTGGCCTCAGCATATACTATTGTATCATCGACCAATGTTGTTGGATTTTTGCACACATAATATCACTTGTTCTTAAAACTATGCAAGAAATCTATGGACATCTGGAGTAGGCACTCTGTGTGACTGCACAATTTTGTGTTGCGACTCATCAAAAGATATGTTGTGCATCTACACTTCTTGATCGTCTTCAAGGATATTTGTGTCTCCCCGATCGCTTGGGACTTTCTATACTTCTAGATCTCAAGAAGCGGTGGGGTGACCTCTCGGTTATGAGGCATGAAGTCAATATCTTGTTCGGACTGTGGCTGCGTGACAGTCGTATCCATCTGCTCTAGTTTCTATTCAATCTCTTAAACTAAGTCCTGCTCCTATGACTGCTCACCCCGTCTACTCTGTGTCAGCTACTCAGATGAGTTTATAACTTCTATGGGCACACTTCCATCAATCTATGCATGTTGTGCCTCTTGTTGTGGTTGTCCCTGCTATGCTTCCTTCTCTCTTTTGCGCAGATCTTGTTCTTCCTGGAGTTGTTGCTTCAACTCTTACAACTCCTTTTATGTTTCCTCCATCCTCAGTTTATCTTTTTTCCTTCATGCTTCCTCTTGTCACGTTGTCACATCTTAGCCTCAATATCCAAATTTTATTTCATCATGAGTGGATCTTCTTTGAACTTGCGCCTTTGTTTTGTCTCTGCATTGTCGAAAACCTTTATCTTGTCCTTGTCATGCATAGGTCTATTACCCTCTCCTACTGCTGATGATGGTTCTCTCTAAGATGTTTCTTCGATAACCATTCCATAGCTATGCCGACTAGTTCATTGAGCCTAGAGAAGTTGTGACAATTTTTTTGTGGGTCTTCCTCAGGCTAATGACACACTGCGTGGATCCAAGGAAATTGTACTCTTGCACAATGGTCCTTTAAAAATCAATGCGGATCATATGGATTGAAACTTCTAGTGCCGAAAGTGAATCTTTTGAACTCTTCTGTCTCGACATTATCATGCTTGAGATTTTGTATATCGTACAACCCGATCCGCAAAGGAAGAACAGGCCAAAGCCCCTTCTTCTTCCTGTGCAGTCTAGCTGACAACCCTATCAAGATATGATATGACACTTATTGCATTATGAGCTTGTCCATGGCAAACTTTAGTAAAACATGTGGAGGCTTCTCCTCACTATAAATTCGTATGAAGGTGCCAAGGGGTGAGGCATACTAATCTTTTATGTCGATCAATGCCTCCATTGCTTCCTGCAACATGTAAGGTGGATCCTGCTCAAATATAATTTTGTACACCAAGGTGACAAAGTGGTCTGACAACATTGTGAGAACTCTGCGGAAGCTACATTTGGAGAACAATCTGGAATAAGAGTGTACAGAGGTTTCCAAAGGTTTCCATGCCCACTTCAAACCTAGGAATAGTTGGCGAGCACAGATTGCATCCAAAATGTAAGCGAGCATGCATATATTTTCTTGCTAACCTTTGGGTGGATCTCGGGCTTCTGTCATATGTTCCTTCAACCTGAGAGAAAACATATTGGACTAGTTGCATTGCCTTCCTTCTCTGACTAGTTGGTCCAACGTAATCACCCAACTCTGCGAGAAGGTCTTTATGGTCTCTTGGCCATATAAGAGGCATGTAAGGATGACCAAGTGTTGATATGCCTTTCGTAGTATATTCATCTTATGAACCTCACTGGATGTTGTCCTAAACCTTGATGGATCTTTTGCCCATCTCTTCAAGATATCTCTTGATTTTGTAACATTCTGTGTGTTGAAGGGTTTCTCCATTGTGATCACCAACTCTGATAAGCAATATATGTCCTAATAGTCCTTCGTGTTGAAGGTAACAAGCTATGTCCCGTTGACACTACTAAACATCATCGTCTCAGGATTAGTTTTCGAGATAATCCAATGTATCATGTCTGCACATGGAAATGCAGGATGCCTACATGTAATCCAGTACAAGCCAGATTTGTGGATGTTGACATAGACCCTACAGTCTTCCAGATCTTCCTCAAATGTGCTTGAGAATGTATCGTTGATATCCTTCCATTTCATCTTGATGTCTCTGTCTATGAACATCTTGGTGTCTTCGTAAATGGGCAATGCCATAGACACCTTTTCAACTACATCTCCAGTTGCACTTCCAACGGTGTCCATCGACCCTGCTCTCTTTGAGGCCATTGTACCTATACTGTTGAGAGATGGATGAAGACCTGCTATACCTGAAGACATAGAAACACTAATGGCAAGAAATATGTCAGTTTAAAGAAAAAACAAATCTTAGGACTGACATGCAACATACATGGGTGACTAACAGTAAAGATTACATAATTTTCATCAGTAGCTTAGGAGGCTAATTGCCAAAGCTATGCAAGGCACAGTCTAGGCTGTGAGAAGGTTGACTGACTACTGGAACTTCAAAATGCATAGTCTAGCCTACCAGCGAAGGACAAAAACTATGCAATGTGTAGTTTCACTCTACAAGGGCATTCAAGCCTAGAGACTGCATTGCGCAATTTTATGGGTCATCAAGGAACTGCCTCCCAGAATTGCACAATGCAAGCCTGGAGGTCAGTGCTGATCAAGCTTGTATAGTTTCTGGAGGGAAGGCAGAGCCTTAACTTCCATAAATGGGCATTTATGTATGAGCAAGGCAAGGTCCAAGCCATTGCAGCCCAGACTAGCTGACCAACGACTGAAAACATGAAAAGGTTTGGATGCATGGCGAAACTGAGTGTAAGAAAAAGTGAATGATCATGCATGCAAATAGTGAATGTAAGATTCAGAAAATGGGAATGCATGCATGTGTGTGAAATGAGTCTCTGAGATGATGACCGTCAATGAAAAGTAGTGCCATGCATGTGACAGTCGTGGGATGCAAACAAACATTGAAACAATGATTCTACAAGCTAACATACATTAAAACAACAGCAGGAATTCAACAAAACAAAGAAAACAACATTAATACAAAGTGAAATACAAAAAGCAATAGAAAAGTAGCAAATGACATGAAAAGTAGACTTAGCTAGAAAAAGTTGAGTTGAACGTGCCGAGGAGTCCGAGATGCAATGTGGGATGTCAGAGCTCCAAGATCGATGTGAGGAATGAGCTCTACAATGTTGAATAAATAAGTCTAAGGCTTATGATGTACATGCCACAAATATAGGAGAAAGCAACATTTAGAGGGAAGTTTCTCAAACGATCTTTGCATGTAACCTCCAACTACTGAAAATAGATCTCTAAAATTTAGGGATCCTTTTTGCATGTTGCTTTTTGCTATTTTTGGAAAAGCAACTCTTGCATGCAAAGCAGGATTGCTTAGTCCTGAAGAGAACCAGTCAACCTAAGGGCACATGTAGCATTCTCCAGCCTTAGAAAGGGATTTGCAAAGTTTATGGGCTCAACAGAGATGGTTGTCCCTTAGGCATTGAGCAATTTCTACTGTTAGCAGGTTGCTACCTCCCAGAATCACACAATTTCTGGGCTGAGGTCAAGTGTCAGGTTGGACTGCTCAATTTCATGAGGGAGGGATGCCTGGATGGCTTGCACAATTCTGGAGCTCAGTGGGATTGTGTAATTTCTAGAGGGAAGGTTGCTCCCCCTCCAGAATTGTGCAATTTTCAAAGGGAGAATCTCAGACAAATATTTTCCTAAGTCCAGATGCCAGCCTACGGGTGCGAGACAGACAAGCTGAAATGCACAGGCTGGCAAGCCACTGAAACTCAGTTGAATCCTATGTACATGACATTCCAAGAAATGTTGCTAAGGATGGCTGGTAGGGAGGCTCAAAAACAAATCTAAGGAAAAATTTTGGATTGTCGATGTAGTGCTACAAAAACAAAGGAGTGAACTATGGTGAAAATGGCCATAACAAATTGCGTTGAAATTTTATTTTTTCTAACTTACATGGGTCATGGTGTAATGACTTAAGAAGGGAACAATAACAATGATGACCACAATGATGGCATAGCAAAGATGCCTAGTCACAAGTATCAACCCTTGTTTTATGTTTGATGGTGCATGTTAAACACCTCAGATTAAATATCAAACATGGAGCTAAGTGGAGAGTGAGAATGCGAATGGCATAACTTAGTCAATGCAGAGTTCAATTTAAGTTAAATATTAATTTGCACACTGTCGGTGCACATAGAATGATCAATTTATTTTTGTAATGATAATCAACGTTGAAATTGTTTTGGTTTCGAAAAAAAAAGTTTTGACAGGTCACATTCCATGAATGGTGTTGGGCATGGAAGCCCCCCCACAACATGTGTTGGGGCTCAAAGCCCAAGTTTTGGTCAAATGTATTGTAAGACTTTGTGAATTGTGGGTGTGGAGCGTGAAGTATAGGTTGAGTCATAGGATTGTCCGCCCTAAGTATTGTAATGTAATGTAATTTCATGTCGGCCTACCCATGGTCTGCAGACCATGGGATTGTATAAATAGAGCGAGGCTCTAAGTTATAAAGATAGCTAATTGGAGAGATAGATGAATACAAATGGTTCAAGCATAGTATAAGAGTCTAAGTGTATTGGGTCGTAGTAATAGGAAAAGGCTCTGCAACTAAGTGCGTAGAGGTCTAGTAGAGTCCGCAACTGAGTGCGTGGACCCCTGCAGCTGAGTGCACAGGGTGTTGTCGAGTCTATAATCTTGAACGAAGAATAATAAAGAGAATTTTATTCCAATTTTTGTGCATCTAATTGTGTATTTCCTTCTTTACATTTATATTGTTTTGTTTATCGTGCACACTTATATGATTGCTGGATATACTGTTAATTATCACTAGTCTTACACAAAGAAGTTAAATAATCAGGTAATAACAGGTTAAAGAGTAAGGAACTTGGGTATAATATGGATTGAGCCCCGAGTAAGGCTGCGTGGAGGCAGCATCACACGTTGCGAGGGACTAATAGGTGCGCATAGTGGCATGCGCGCAGGGTCAAACCACGAACTCCCAAAAGCTCATTAGACATCCCTAGGGTGCGGAAACCTGGTTCTAGCACCCTTCGATACTAATTTAGGTGAGACCTCAGTCTGTACTCTATGGACTATTTCCAAAAGGGCTAGTAGTACCAAGATTTTCTTGGCTAAATCACCTCTGAACCTGGGTCAGGCCCATACAAGCCAACAAATAGTTCTGTTTCTGGGACAAGGATCTGCATAAGGGATGTTTGATGTCATGCCACTAAAATCTAAAAAAGAAAGAAATTGAAGAGTGGTTAGACAAGAATATTCATGAATTCGTGGCGCAGGAAAATAGAAATCCATGAGTATCTAAGGAACAGTGGTTGGAGCACTACTTGTATACAGAGATCCATGAAATTTTCTTTGCACCCTTTCGTTCTGAGCTGTATGAGTGGATCGTGAAGCTAGAAGACAGTCAGGGAAGGTGTAGACTCCACAAAACAATCGTGTGGACTCCGAAAGTAGTGTGTAGACTAGAAGCATCAAGAGATAAGATCACGTGAGCTATCGACCACTGGCTCAACCGAATTATAGGAGGATTTATCACTGAGTTCGCGGTAGATATGACCGTCAGCTATAGTGAGCTGGAGTGATGTTTCCTCAAGGGACCGCGAGGTAAGTATATTAAATCTTTGAACACTTAGATTAAGGTGCTATTGGGTGAAAAGTGGGTTACATGAGTAAATTAATGTTTGGGACTATGTAAAGCGAGAAGATCTACGGAAGTGAAAGTAGTGAAGAATTGGAAACCAATCCCTTAAATTCCCCTTCATAGGAAAGCAAGGAGGAGATCATGAAATTTTCTCTGAGAAGTGCGATCAGTATGATAAGGCAGCACATTCCATGTTTAACACTTCCACCGACACGGCTACCCGTCTCACCCTCCTCACCTCCATTGTCACCCATCCCACCTCCCCCACCATCACAGTTCAGTATGGTGAGTGCGATCAAATTACCAGTATTCAGAGGAGTGGGGAATGAAGATCCAGACTAATTTTGGTTCATGATAAGAGCAGTATGGGAAGCACAAGGCATCATCGATGACAATATCAAGAAGGCTACGCTGGTGAGTGAGTTGCAGGATCACGCATTAAGATGGTACATCAAGCATTCTAATGACCATCCAAATGCAAGAATCACAGAAATCTAGACTGCGCTAAATAGGGAATTTAGTATGCCAAAGTCAGAAACATAATCAATCATCATGTTTAAGGAGATCGCAATGCTCCTGTTCTAGACCGCCTGAGATCTGGACCAAAGACTAAAGGGCATGATTCACGAAGCCAACATGACATTGACAGATGGACAACACCATGCATGGTTTGTAGCATCACTAACACCGCACTTAAGGATGACACTGTCATAGCAAAAACTTTCCACCCAGGCTGAAGCTTTGGAGATGGCAATGAGATTGCATGAGACCCCTATACAAGATCCTGGTTTGGGAGTCCAACAAATCCATGTGCAACTACAGAATCTGTGTTTGGAAATGTAGAGTTTGAAACAGGATAGGACACCTTGGCTAGAGGTGCACGAGGAGGGATGGTGCATAAAATGGAAAGGCTAGGGGCATGACAAGGACCACTGTCCAGTGTTTGAAAATTACTTGGTAGGAGGAGGGCCGTGTAGAGCCTCTAACCTTCACCTCATCATCTACTATTATCTACTGTTTTTTTCATCACCTATCTCTCTCTTTCACCTCATTTTCCATGTAAAACCACCCAGATCATTACATTAGATGTCATTAAGCATGATCAAGTGAGCTTTGCTAATGTGTGACTGTTTTCATTAGATTTTGACATATTTACAGGCATTCCGCAGCTCTCTGTCGATTCCGTAGCTATCTGATGATTCCGCAGCCATCTGGAGATTCCGCAGCCTTTTTGTTGTTCTCAAGGTTCCACGTGCCATTTCGCCAAACGAGCCACATGGGTACTTAGGTATCAAGGTGCTCGAGGTTCATGTGGCATTTGTTCAATCATCCACGTCATCTGTACCTCCGTCAAAAGGGGCAAGATCCAGTCAAAAGGCAGCTTAACGTGATGCGTAAGCTGTTGGGTCACGTCAGCTCAGACGGTGACTTGCCCGTGTTACGCAGGATGTGGGGGACATAATCCAACTCTGGATTCAATGCCCATGATGACCAGGACCTCCGGCTCACCCACGCAGGCTCATGATGTGTTATTGCAGCTTTTATTATGCATGACAATTTGTTTATTTTCAGTTTTAGCAGCATGCATAGGCTATCCTTCAAATGCCTATAAATACTTGCATCTACGTACGCTTATGTTAACTTTTACCTGCTGTATTTTTATGAACTTGTTGTAATTTTTTAGCATTCCCAAGACTCTGTTTTTATAGTGCTGTTCTAGCACTCTTAACTGTGAATTTCTGCACATGGAGTAATAGAAGCAGTGTTGTTTTGGAGCTTTCAACACTTTGAGTCTTTCTTGGGTTATGTGAATGGAGGGCCCCTATTCATACTAGCCTTGTATAGTATTTTCATGTTCAGCGTTTTCTTTTCTTGATCTATGTACAGCATAATTCACTTCATTTTAATTCGTTTTGGATCTTTTCTTTAAGCTGATCAGCATTGCTCTTTTGCAGGTTTTTGACCCAGGATTATTTGTGTGCTTATGTGTTTGCTTTGCATCTAGTGGTAGTTTCAGTTGACAGATTTAGAGTTGCTGCTCCTTACTTTATTTCCATAGCTAGTTTTTAGTTTTATTTCTCAAAACTGTCTGCTAACATTTGAATGATCTCTTACTATAAATTGGTTATGTTTTAGAGATCAGAATACTAATCACTTGCAGCTGGCTTTGGGTGCTTTCTAGACTAATCCTTAGCTACTTTCTAATCGTGCTTTACACAGTACTATGTGATATAGGCAGAGATAGAAAGAGCAAAATAATATCACTAGTCTTTAAAGTAGATTTTCTCATTTTTATCAGTTATTAGACTTACTTTTAGCTACTTCTTAATCGTGTCTTACACAGTACTATGTGTTAGAGGCAGAGAGTTGGGAAGAGATAAACTTTATCATTGGTCTTTTAAGTGATTTTCTTATTTTTGCAGCAGCATGAATGGTGTCTAATGCCATTAGAAAGTGGTTCTTTGCTTTCAGTTCATTTTAATTCATTTCCTTCAAGTCTTCCTTTTCAGCAAATAGTTAGAAACCACTAATCACACACCCTCACTCATCTAGAATTCACTCACACACACCATCACTCATCTGTCTATAAATACATCACTCCATCGTAGAAAGATAAATTAACCACAAACAACACCCCAAACGACAAAAAGCTCTAAGAGGTTGCTTAAGTACATATAGTACACCCTCACTTCATCAGCTTACGAGCCCCGGGTTGACAATTAATGATATCAATTTAGGAATACTAAATTGACCAAACATTTTGGCGCCATTGCTGGGGAAGTGAAATTAAGTAGCCATATTCTTAAAAAAAAAAAAAAAAACAACATAAGATTTCAAGGAAATAAGTTGATAACCTATCAAAGTATGCTCTCCTCTTGCACTGCAAAGTGATCTCGAGGATCAGAAAAGAGAAAGTTATTGATTTAGTAGTTTCTTGAGTATGCTCTCTTCTTGCACCTAGAGTGAACTGGAAGATCAGAAAAAAGAACTATTAACTTGACTTGAAGAAAATAAAAAAATGACATGCATAGAGCTAGAGATTCTAGAGGAAGGTTTTTAGCTAGAGCTCGAGGTTCAATTTTTACAAGTCCATCTGCTCCAAGGGATAGACAAGAGACACCTCCCTTATCTCCAACTGACACTCCTAGTCCTAGAATTCCTGGAATTCAAGAGCCAAGAGTTGACTCTCCTACACCTTCTATTGAATTTGAACTAGGAGGAGACTCTTCCCTTTCTCCTACAAAAAGACCAATTGTAATTGAGGAAGTAGAATCATCCGAGGAAGAAGGAGAGATCTTTTCTCGTTCACCTTTTGTAGAAGAACCAGAAGATTTTGAAAACTCTAGGAGAACCATCATGGCAGATGAAGAAGTAGGAGGTATAGGTAGAGG
>APFE030851480.1:32377-56781 GCA_000404065.3 Pinus taeda | reverse complement strand
TGATAAATCTTCTATAATACCCGGCATGTCCTAAGAAACTTCTCACATCAGTTTGGGTTTTGGGGATAGGGAGGGTCTGAATTACCTGTATTTTAGCTGGATCGACTTGAATTCCTAAAAATGAAACGAAGTGACCCAATACAATACCCTGATTCATCATCATATGGCATTTTTCAGTACTTAAGGCAAGGTGTGCTTCTATACATCGCTTAAGTACTTTTTCAAGGTTCTGTAGAGCATCCTCAAAGGTTGTGCCATAAGGAGTAAAGTCGTCCATGAATATTTCGAAGGAATCATTTATCATATCAGAAAAAATCCCTATCGCCACTCTTTGAAATGTTGCTGGGGCATTACATAGCCCAAATGGAAGAACCCTATAGGCAAAGGTCCCCAATGGGCTAGTAAAAGTGGTTTTGTCCTGATCCTGGGTTGCAATCTTTATCTGATTATATCCGCTAAATCCATCCAAAAAGGAAAAGAATATCTTACCTACCACGTTATCTAATACCTGATCAATGAATGGTAAAGGGAAATGGTCTTTCTGGGTGGCCTTATTTAGGGCTATATAGTCCACACATACTCGCCATTTCCCATTTTTCTTGGGTACAATTACTAGTGGAGAAACCCATTCACTATCGGATATGGGGTATATAAATCCTGCATTCAACAATTTTTGAAGTTATTCTTTACAATTTCCCTTAAATTGGGATTCATTCGTCGTTGGGGTTGACAGACTGGGCGGGATCCTTCTTTAATATAAATGCGGTGGGTGCATAGTTCAAGAGAAATCCCCTTCATATCTGTCTAATCCCATGCGAATGCCTCTTTATTTTCACGGAGTAGCTTCATTAACTGTTGTTTTTGATCGTCTGTTAGATTATGATTTATATTTAATGTTTTACCTGGCTCGATTTCTACTGTTATACTTTTAGAGGGGCTGTCAGCTAATGTATGAGGTAGATTTTCAGTTTCAAGGTTGTGCTGGGATTCAGATTCTAAGATTGCAGTGAAGTGATTATGTATTTTTGGACTGACCGAAGAAGGCTCAGAAATAAGGTTGCTGATTAATTCATCTTCGGTTGAGTCTTTGAAAGTTAAAGCTTGTCCGACAGTTAAAATAGGTTTGGTTTCCTCATCCTCATAATCTAACCATACTGAATTGTCGTTATTAATCATGGGTGTGGGATGAGGATAAAGAGTAAGCTGTTTGGTTTCCTACCCATTAGATATTGTCATTGATCTAGACCTACAGCTGATGAAAGCATCTACTATAGCCAGCCAAGGTCTTCCTAGAATCAGTGGGTGACCCCCCAACTTTGTTTTAGTTTGTAACACAACAAAGTCGGCTGGGTAATTCCAGGATTCTACGGAAATTACCAGGTCTTCAATGACTCCTTCGGGTTTAATTGTAGAGCAGTCAGCCATCTCTAGGATGGTTGGGGTTTCCCTAATTAAATGTTTCAACTGCAGTAATTGTGCTGTTTCAAGTGTCATAATGTTTATTGCAGCACCCAGATCTACTAGAACTTTAGAGACAAAGGTTTTACCAACCTGGACTGTTACTGTAGGGTGACCAGGGTCACCATATTTTACAGGGGGGTCTTTTTCTGTCATCAAAGCAGTCAGTTCTCCCATCACATGAACTGTGAGGGGTTCCTTAGCTTTTCTTCCAGGCTTTTTAATACAGATATCCCTAACAGTTCTAGCATAAATAGGAGCATCTCTTAGTGCTTGCAATAGCGGAATTTTGACATATAAATTCTGCAGTTCTCCTAAAAGGTTAAAAGCAGGTGGCTCAAATGTTTTAGTAAGAGCCAGTCGTTCAGGGAAGGGTGGCTCTGCTATTTGCACAGTCTTGTTAGAAGATGATTCAACCGTTTCAGCATTGTTGTTAGATGACTTTTCTTTTCTAGTTTCCTCTTTTTCAGAGTCAGTAATGTCATCAATAATGGGTTCAAATATCCTCCCAGAACGTAAATGGATATCATTACATTGCATAGGGGAGACAGGTTGACTTTGAATATCAATTACCTGCAGAGCTTTATTATTGTTCGGGTTGGGGTTAGGTTGTACATGCAGTTGGGGTCTGATTGACTGGTTATTCTGCGGAGCATTAGATGGTAAGGAAAGAGATTGTTGGTGTTGAGGAAATGGAATCTGTTGGGCTGTCTAGTTTGAGTTCCATTGATTGAAATAAGGTTGCTGAAGAGTCCAAGGATTCCACATAGTAGGGTCAGTAAAAGGAGGATTTGGTTGCTGCATAGGTGGAAATTGCATTGGATTAAAGGGTGGGTATTGCATTTGATTCATGGGTGGGTAATTTGTTTGAAAAGGAGAGTGATTATTCCAAGGACTAAATGATGTGTTAGAATTCATACCTTGTCTTTGTGGTTGCCATTGTCTCCTTTGTGTCATCAGGTACACTACTTCAGCTTCTTCTTCAGTTGATTGCAGTGCTGCCTTTATTCTTGGCAAAGAAGGGCATTGCTGAGTCTCATGATCCTTTTCACAGATGGTACAAATTTGTACCCTATCCAATGGTCATTCCCTCAATGGGTGCTTCCCTCTACATTTGGAACAGAAAATAGCCAGAGCAGCTTCTGCTTCTGCCTGCTTCTTTTTAACCTGCAGAGCATCAATTTGTGAAGCAAAAGAGCTTAACATTTTGGTTTTAAATTCTTCAAGCAAATTACCTATTTCGGCTCGCGTTGCTCCTCCAATTGCTGATTTCTGGACCCTTGAGTATATACTGTCCCTGCCTTTAGATCTACTTGCTTCTCCTCTGGAACATCTCATGCAGAGGTTAATAATCTCATCAAATGGTTCTTTGGAGATATCCCCTTTTCCAAGCATATTTAGCATATCCAGGCAGTCATCTCGTACTCCTTTTAGCAGTATTGTCTTCAGAATATCCTTACTCATAGTTGGATGATCTGATCGCTACAGATTATACTGCAGTCTTTCTACAAAGTCCTCCAGATTCTCGTCCTCTTTCTGAACCATTTTAAATAGTTCGTCCTTCCTTTCTCTTGTTCGACAATAATCCTGATATTTGGTCAGAAAACTTTCTTTCATCTGATCCCACGTAGTGATTACCTAAGCCCCTAAGTTCATAAACCATCTTAACGCGTTCCCTTTCAGTGTTGCTGGAAACAGTTTTAACTTCTGAGCAGGAGTTACATAATCATAACTCCTATCCAGTATATCAAATTCAAAGAGGAACTCATCAGGATCTTTAGAGGATAACCCATGAAAATTAGGTAATGCTACAGGTGGAATGTTCTTCATAGGGATTGTTCCTCTTAGGAGATCCCCAATAGGAAACTCCAGGGTGGAGAGTGAATTTTCCCCCCTTCCTTCTGCTCTGTTATCCTCCATTGTTCTTTTCCCTGAATCGCTTGCTCTGTCTTCAGTATCTTCTGTTTCTTCAGGTTCTTCTACTGGTTCCTCAACGTGCTCTGGTGTTTCCAGCTTCCTTTCAGGTCCTAGTACTTCCTCCGTCTGGTGATCTGTTTGGGAGGAATACTGGATCTGAGGTCTTCGGGAACTTGTTCTCTGGGATGTCTCGGCCTTTGAAATGATCTCGTCAATGAAAGTTTTTCTTCCTCCTCCTGTGCCCTTACCACCTGTGAAGTTAGATTTCTTGCGTCCTCTCATGCACCTGTTATTCTAAAGGAAAATCATTAATGCCTTTAAAATCTTTTAGTCGCCTTTCGCGGCAACGACGCCAAAATGTTGGTTGCTCGAATTGTTTATTGATTAAATAGTCAAGTACCACATTAAATTTTCAACCCGGGAAAGTCCTTTTGTTTCAAAGGTGACCTCGTACTATATGAACTTAATTCTAAAAGCATTAAAGGCTGTAGTATAAACAGATCTACTTCCTATCAACCCTTACCCTGTGTTACAACAGTTATAAGCTATTGCAGAGATGAGATGAAATTAATTAATGGTAGCAAATCTGCAGAAAGAAATGATGGTTGTTTGTAACAGAGGACCAGGACCCTGTCCTCAGAATAAGGATGTTTAGCACCTGCCTCTGTGACCAGTTTTCCAATACACACTGAAAAATCCTAATCACCGATGACACACTTCTCACAGCACCAATCGATCAAGGAAACAGAGTATCAACAAAAAGGAAATATCGGAAGCAAGGATAGAAATGTACAAAAATCACACACACACTTAACAGGAAAGAAATGGGTGAATCTTGTGAAGAAGGTGGGCCCTGTCCCTCTCACAAGATTCCCCTGAACACATATGCTAAGTTAAAATGCTTAGAACAGTGCTTTATTCATCTGCCAAAAGGTTCAATTACAATAAAAATTCAGACTTGCTCTGCACTACAATACTTCCGTTATAACTCGCTATCTTTCAACTGTAGATGTCTCCTCTCTATAGAGGAGACATCTATTACAATAGATTGTCATTATTCATTCAGTTTGATCCTTCTGTACAAAAATAGGAAATCAATTCCTGTTATAGCATACTGTTACAACAGTGTATATCTTTGTCGTCCTTTGTTTAGTCGGATCCTTCCGCTGTTGCAAAACTGGTAGTCTTCGTCTATCTCCTTGGGGTCCTTGTACTATTCTTGGTTGTTCCGCTGTTGTTGTCGATTTGATAAATCTCAACTGTTCCTTGAAGTTCTCATGTTGTTCCTGGTGTTCCAGCATCTGCGACTAAGTTTTGCTGATTGTGCTATATCAGCATCTGCCAAGTATAGTTCTGCCAGCTTCAGACGGTTACTGTCTTGCTCGACAATTGCTGTTTCATCCTTTGCAAATTAAGACTTTACCCTCTTTAATCAGTTGTTGTTTCTGGTGTTACAGCAACTGCACAGTTGCTGTTTCTGGTGTTGCAGCAACTGTGAACTATAATTCTGCGGACTTCGAACAATTCCAACAATTGTCAGCGACTTAGTTAACTTCCAAAGATTAATTATAAAGATAACATGAATATGTGTTGAATAATTAAACATACAACCAATGAGGAGAGTTACTTCATACCTTGGAATGATGAGGTCAAAATGTTATCAAGGGTTTCAACTTATGGGTTAAAAAGAGGTAACATCATGACAAAATATGAGGTCAAAAGTAGACAATATGGAGTCCTAACACATTGATGGTTCTTATTTTAACAACGCCATTATCATGGCACTTTTCTATCACATATGGTCCCAACGAACTGGTCATTAACTTGCCTTTGAAATCTTTGTACTGAGAGTCACACAGCAAGGCCAAGTCGCCTTCTTGAAACAATTTGTCCTTGATATTTCTATCACGCCATATTTTCCTTTGTACTTGAGTCACTTCTGTGTGCAGGAGGGCTTGCATCCTAAATTAATCTAACCCATTTAGTTGGATAAATATCTCTTGTTGTTCCCTTGTGACATCTAGATCCAATTGTGCTGCTATCCTTAAGGTGTTGTATTCAAATTCAATGGACAACAGGGCTTTCATCCCATAGGCCAGCTCATAAGGAGTGAAGTCAGTGGTGGTCTTCCAAGTAGTATTGTAGGCCTAGGTGGCCTCCACCAATCTGTCTGCCAAATCCTTTATGTTGCTACTAATCACTATGGTCATAATCATTTCCAATGCTTGGTTGGTGACTTCCACTTGCCCATTAGCCTATGGGTGGTAAGGAGTGGACTTTCTGTGCTTGATCTTATGCTGGCTTAAAAAAATTTCAATCATGTGGGATGTAAATTGACTACGTTGATTAGTGACAAACTCTCTAGGGTATCCAAACTTATAAAACACATTCTCCCTCAATAATTCAGCCACCTTTTCTTCTATTGATACCTTGATTGCTTTGGCTTTGGCCCATTTTGTTAAGTAGTCAGTGCACACAATGATGTACTTCTTCTGTCTAGATGGATGGTTAATGGGCCCAATGAAATCCATGCCCCACTTTTCAAATGGCTCAAAAGTCACTTGAGGTTGCAGAGGCATTTCATCCCTAGTGGTAGTATTCCCCATCCTTTGGCACCAATCACATTGGCTGGTATGCCTTTTTACATCTTGGTGGAGAGCGGGCCAGTAATAGACAACTTGTAGTACCTTGAATTTTTTTCTTTTGGCTGCAAAGTGACCTCCACAAGGCCCATCATGACAGGCAAAAAGGATGTCAAAAACCTTCTCCTCCCTGACACATCTTCTTAGAATTTGATCTGGACCCACCTTGAAGAGATTGCCCCCAATCCAAGTGAATGGGGCGCTTTTTCATATGATTCCGCTCTTTTCCTTGGAGGATAAATTTGGAGGGAACTGTGCAGATACCAAGTAGTTCTCTATGTCAGAAAACCATGGAGAGAGAATTGAAATGGAAAATAACTATTCATTTGGTAGCTAATCTTCAACCATTCATTCCTCCCCTGCAGGCAAAGTCAATCTGGATAAAAAATCTGCAACTACATTCTCTTTCCTAGGCTTATCAATAATAGTTAGATCAAATTGTTGCAATAAAGGCAACCATCTAATAATATAGGCATTTACATTAGGTTTTTTCATCAAATATTTAATTGCGGCATGATTGGTATGTACAAATGTCTGGTAACCAATAATGTAATGCCTAAATTTATTCAATGAATGGAAAACAACTAGGAGCTATTTTTTAGTTACCATGTAGTTTAACTCTGCTTTCAACAAATTATTGTTGATGAACTAATTGGCATAAGGTAGCTTGTCATCTATTTGGCCTAGAGCTGCTCTTATATCTTTGTGAGAGGCATTAGAATGAATGTGAAAAGGAAGAGCCCAATTTGGGCCTGAGAGAATAGGTGCAGTTGTCAACTTGTCCTTTAGAGTTTCCAAGGCCTCTTGGCAGCTTTTTGACATAAAAATTCAGTCTTTTGCCAATAATCCAAATAAGGGAGAAGCTAACTTGCTAAAATATTTTATAAATATCTTATAGTATCCAGCTAACCCTAAGAAACTTCTAACATCCCTCTACTTTTGTGGAGTAGGGACCCTTTTGATGATTGATATCTTATTTGGGTCTACCTGCAGTCCTTCCTAGGATATTGAGGAATCTAGAATAGTCCCTATAGTCATCAAGAATTCACATTTTTCGAAACTAAGGGATAAGTTCATTTCAATGCATTTTTTTAACACTTTTCATGGGTTAGAGAGTGCCTCCTGGAAATCACACCCATATGGTGTGAAATCATCCATATAAATTTCTACTGCATCATGGACTAGCTCTGCAAAGATGCTCGAGACTGCTCTCTAGAAAGTAGCAAGGGCATTGCATAAACCAAAAGGAAGTACCCTATAAGAAAAAGTAACCCAAGGACAGGTGAAGGTTGGTTTATCCTAGTCCTATGGGTTGATCTGGATTTGATTGTACCCGCTAAATCCATCCAGGAAAGAGAATAACTTCTTTTTTGCCAAACCATCTAATACTTGGTTAATGAAAGGTAAAGGAAAATGGTCCTTCTTTGTGGCTTTGTTTAGCTCTCGGTAATCCACACAGATCCTCCACTTTCCATTTTTCTTTGGAACCAACACGAGAGGAGACACCCACTCACTGTCCGAGATAGGGTAAATGAATCCTGCATCCAACAACTTCTGTAGTTCCTCTTTGACTATCTCCTTGAGGGATGGTGTCATTCTCCTTTGGGGTTGGCGGACTGGCTTGCGACCTTATTTGTTGTAAATGTCGTGAGTACACACCGAAGGGTGCACTCCCTTCGTTTCTTTGTAATTCCAAGAAAAGGCATCCAAATGCTCTCTTAGCATGTTACATAACTCCTCTTCTTGGTGTATAGAGAGAGAGGGGTTGATTTTCAATGATCGTTTAAGGCCAAATTCTATTGCCTTGACACGAGTAGGGTTTGAGTCCACTAAGAATAGATCAAGTCGATGGTTGTCCTTGGATTCCTTCATTATTGCCTCTAGAGACATGGTGTTAGGAGTTTGCTTTTGGAGGATGTTTTCAATCAAGTCATCTTTATAAGTCTTTCCTCCTCCTATGGTAGTTACTAGGGTATAGATTTGGGAGGAGTAGACTTCATATCCTTCCTCCTCTTCTAGCCATATAGGTAAGTCATGTTCTAGGGATAGTTGAGCAGGAGGGTACATGACCAGTTTTTTGGACAGATGCCCATTTTTTATGGTCATATTTCCATCCTTGCAGCTTATGTAAGCATCAATAGTGGCTAACCAAGGCCTCCCAAGGATGAGAGGATAACCATTGAATTTGGTCTTAGGTTGGAGAACTAAGAAGTTAGTAGGGTATTCCTAGGTATTAATGGAGACCATCGCATCCTCCACAATTCCCTTAGGAGCTACTATGGATTAGTCTGCAAGTTATAAGACTATCGTGGTCTTCCTTAATGATCCCTGTAGATTGAGCTTGAACATAGTGTCCTTAGTCATCACATTGATGGCTGCCCCAAGATCAATCAAGGTATGGGGAACAATGGTGCCATCAATGTGTACATCTACTACATGACTCGAGGATCTAAATACTTTGGGCAAATTACCCACCCCAACATTAAGTTGGGCAGTTGTCCAATGAGATTAATGGTAGGGGTGTATTTCTTTCACCTTCCTGGATGTTTGAAGCACTTCCCTTTGATCAGCTTGTTGTAAATGGGGACATATTTGATAGCTTGGAGAAGTGGGATTTTGACACACAGATTTTTCAACTCACCCAGAAGTTCAGTCTCTTCTGGGGTGTTTTGGACTAGATGGGTTAACCTTTCAGGAAAGGAGGGTGGATTCATTCTAGGCACACTTTCCCCTCTTTCCTCCTCACTCTCCATAGATGGAGATGGAGGTTGGTTATCTAGGAGAACTCTCCTAGACCTAAGGTTAATTTCATGAATTTCCATAACATAGGTAGGGTAGGATGTCTCTCCACTATAGACTTGTTGTGTCTGTCTTTGTTCAGAGTCCAG
The DNA here is from genome assembly GCA_000404065.3 of Pinus taeda. Lineage (NCBI taxonomy): Eukaryota > Viridiplantae > Streptophyta > Pinopsida > Pinales > Pinaceae > Pinus > Pinus taeda. Next base: position 47,876 of record APFE030851480.1, on the reverse strand, counting down.
TTTGGTTGGGAAGGCATTTGAGGTTGTTTCGGTGGAGTAGGGTTTAGGAGCTATGGTTGAGATGGAGGTGAAGGAAATAAAGTTGGAGCTTGGTTGTATGGGGGCCTCCACTCCTAGGGTGGTGCATTCCACTAAGGTTGTCGAGGAGTATATGGCTGAAATGGTTGGTTGGTTGATTGGGAATGGTATTGAGGTGCAGAAGACTAGGGAGAAGGTGTAAACCAGGAAGGATGAGCCGGGGGGCACCAAGGGGGAATGGATGTGTTTTGATTAGGGTTGTAATATGAATAGGATGACCCTTTCATGCCCTACTGGTATGATCAAGTTCCATGAGGCCTCCTTTGATTTATGTAGCAGAGTTGTTTAGTCACCCCTTCGGTTCCTTGATACACAACTTTTAATCTAGGCAGATAAGGACACTTGTCTGTGGAGTGGTTTTCCTCACAGACTAAGCATATTTCTATAAGGTTCAATGGACATTCATTCCTAGGGTGCCTCCTTGTGCATCTAGGGTAGAAGATGGCTAATCCTCTCTCTGCTTCCTCCTGCTTCCTTTTGATTTACATAGTGTCTATGTGCAGAGCAAGTGTTTGCATCATTTCACTCTTAAAGTCTTCCAACATGTTCCCAATTTCACTTTTTATGGATGTATTGGAAGAGGATGAACTGGCAACCGCTTGAATAGCCCTACCCTTCTTTCTAGCCTCCCTATAATGATTCTTGAAAACTTTCTTGATATCATCATAGGGCAACTGTTAAATGTCCCCTCATGACAACAGGTTTAGGGTCTCTAGAAAGTATTCCTTGACCCCCCTGAGAAGGACTAACTTAAGTGATTCAGGATTAAGGGTGCACCTGGCCCTTTTGTAGTTGAGTTGGAATATTTCCTCATAATACTCTAAGGACTCATCATGTCCCAAGGTCATTCTAAAAATTTCCTCTTTGGTATCTTTGGAACTGCAGTAGTCCCTATACTTGTTGTTGAAATCTTGTTGCATTTGAGCCCAAGTGGTGATACTATCCCCAGGTAAACCAATGAATTAGTGCAAGGATGCATCCTTGAGAGTGGATAGGAATAATTTCAACTTTTGATCATCAGAGGTGTAATCATAAGTTCTGCGTATGACAACAAATTAAAAAAAAAAGTATCTGGATCTTCTGAGGTCAGGGCATGGATGTGAGGAAGAAAAGAGGGGCTTATGTCTTTCATATTAGCATCCCCATTAGTTTCTCTGATGGGAAAAGCACCCTCAACATTTTCCCTATCTCCCCTTTCATTTCTATTTTCAGCAATTGTGTCAGTTGGTGGAATGATTTCTTCTTCTTCCCCTATAGGCTCTTAAAAAATATCTAGTTGTTCTCCTAAGGGGTCCTCTAGCTCACAACCGTCGAAGAAGAGGGAAGGTTGGCTATTTGAAGTGGTGGGGGTATTTGGCAGAAATTTCCCTAAGTTATCCCTATTCCTACGAGGCATGAAAGGAGTTTTTTTTATTAGTGCTTTAAATTACTTGCAGAATTGAAAGAATACCTTACTAAATTGCAACTATTTTTTGAATGGAATTAATTGCAGAATGAAAGCGATAAGAAAAGGAAGAAAGAAAGAAGAAATCACATCTACTCAAACACCTCCACGACAACGATGCCAAAAAGTGATGAGCACCAGTATTGTAGCAAGAATGTTGCAACTCCTAGGGCTACCGACTTCACTTCATCAACTCAGTGTGCATACAAACTTGGAGGTGACAGTGATGTATGCACAAATAGATGTAATTGGTATACTCTTTTTCATTGCTGAGATGGGGCGATAGACCACTAGCGTTTCTCAAACTAGCCTTCTATTGACTAGAAGAAGTTTGATTACCAACTTGGAGAGGGAAAATTTACCTTAATTGGCCGAAAATAAATGTTGCCTATTGCAAGAATGAAAGACTGAAAGAAATGCTTGCGAAATAACATGAAATCCTCTATCTACTTTATAACATACCTTGCTTGCAAAAGAACCCTACTTTAACACATGTGAGGTTTTAACTAATCTAAGCATGAGATCTGATCTAGAGAGTACTAACTCCTGTGTGCACGAATACATATAAAAGACTTTTTTCCTTTTATCTTTTTACTTGAAAAATGTAAATGCTAATCCTTCTTGGTTCTTTGGCAGGGGAGACAGGTGTGGAGGAACAAGAGTACAATGGTTCTGATGGCTTGGAGGTCAAGTAGGGGCCTAATATTGGCTTTAGTGATGATATTTCTCAATTTGGGCTCAAAACATGATGCTTTAGGTTTTCCTATAGGATGTTTACAAGATGTACTAGTTCACCTACAGGATCCTCTGTTTTACTACAGGAATAAGCCAAAATCTTAGCGAGTGGTCTAGAAGGTGGGATGGAGCTTGGAAAAGGTGAATAAGGAGGGAATAAGGCATGGGAATGGTAGGAATTTACTCAGAACTCAAGCTAAATCTTTAATATGGTTGGATTTTCTCAACGAAAATGACAAGTTTTCCTCATAAATCAAGAATTCGGATTGAGACCTTAGTGACTTTTGGCAATCATGGGTGGATATGGCTTGGATGAGGATGATGAGATGAGGTTTCTCTACAATGTAGAAAATCTTGCAACAACACACATCATTTTTGGAATTTACACGTAAATTCATCTAAAAACAAGAAGGGTTTATTCAAAATAGAAAAAAACAAAACTATCACCGTTTATTTTCTAAGTTCATGCACGAAAGTGCTTAAAACAAACATAAAAGTGATATGAAATTAGTGCAAAGCCTAAGGGATTAGAAATACCAATTGCAACTTATCTATGAAACTGAAAGATAATGACATAATTAGCAGGAAAACCCTAGGTTACGCAAAAAACAACAATTTTGTCTTTTTGGGTTGGATGGGAAGTGTTCCTCAAGCCATGATCCCATAAAGGGAGAAATGAGGTGAAAACCACTTGCTGTCATCCTTTTTGTAATATCTTCTTATCACTACAATGCTACTGTTAGAACTATCCACAAATGGAAGCAAACTAATTAAACCTACCAATACTTGCAAATGAACAATACCAAAATCAGTTTAACAAGTAACTATGAGTATAACGTAAGCATACATATACAACAAGAGGAACTTCTGATACTAGGTTTGGGCCGTAACTCAAGAGCTTCAGCCCTCTGATTCAACTTAGTGTTGGATCAAGGGAATGGTGCTCATTTTCAATAAAATATCATAAATACATAAGAGTGCTTGGTCACAATGTTTCAACTCGAAAACTGCTTAGCTATCTTGAACGAAAAATCTGAATCCCAATGAGGCTCTAGGTCTCTTGATTTATACAACTGAAGTTACCAACAACTTCCTTAAATTTAGGGAGGCTTGGCTCCCAATGTCGAGATCAATTGGTCTTCAACTCTCACTGGCTTGGTTGCCAATGAACCTCGTGAGTTGGCTGCTTGCAACTCTGAGCTTATGAGATTTGATTGAGGAATCTTCGAGTGAGTGAGGAGTTCCTGCACTTTAATTAGCCAAAATTTTCTCCAAAGCCTGCAATCAATGCACATTAGACCACTAGACATGACATCTCATCTTTACTCTCCTCATTAAGCAAAACATAATTAAAACATGTCAATAATGATGAGAAAAGTTAATTTTAGTAAGATGGAGGAGCATTAAGGTCCATATAATTTACCCATTGATGAGCTTCATCACTTAGATCAAATGAAATCATATGTAAAATACATGTTGCATGTGCACGAGAGAGAATCTAGGAGGAAAACAAGAAGGGACTAGTTGCAAAACGTGAAGGGTCTTGATCATTAGGTTGTTGATTTGAATTAGTATTTGTTTTGTCATCAATTTGGCTGTGTTTTGGAAGAGGCTATTGAGTAAATTCCTTCTAATGGAGTGTTTAAAGTTCAATTTCTTATTAGAATTCATTGATATAAAGACAACAAAAGTATTTTTTAATTTATTTTTTATTTTATTTTTTTGGCTTCAATGTGAATAAAATCGATTTTTTTGTCATTGGTGTTGTTATGTAAAAAATTGTATATGGATGGTCTTCAAATTTCGTGTCATGTTGTTCTTCTTAGGTTCCAATGTTTTCAATTTAGATGTGTTTTCTTTCTTTCGTATTGAGACATTGAGTTCTATGACAATATAAATTGTTCAATTTTTTCATTTTTCTTCCTACGCTTTAATAGCAGTGTTTGAGTTTAATGTTATTCTCTTGGGTTTGTAATTGATCGGGTTTTTATTTTCAACCCCTTGGGTTTATTGATGCTTTTGTTTTATAACAATATCTTTGAGGTTTATAGTATTAATGTATTGATGTAATAATATTAATGTATCAATGGTTTAAAATTTATTAATGGTTTATAATGTATTAAAAATTTATAATGTTTTAATCGTTTATATTGTATTAATATTAATGTATTGATAATAATGGATTATATTGATGTGTTAATGGTTTGTAATGTATTAATATTCTTTACATTTATAGTATTAATGATAGGGCTTAATAGTTGATGATGACCCATTGTTCCATTGTGCAAAAAAATGTATCAAAATGAAAATCAACCATGGCAAGACATCGACTGACATGTTTATTAGATGAGGTATAATATTTTTGTTGGGGTTTATATATGTTTGGTTTATATTACCCGATAGGGTTTAATATTGTTCCTTTGGGCTAAATATTTTTCCTGTGCATTTATAATCCATTTGGTTTCCTGTATTAATTTCTTTGGTTTATTTTTCACATGGGTTTGCACTATGAATCATCGTTGACCATGGTCAATAATGGTCAAGCAAGATTTATGATCAATCATGGTGACCATGGTGCTATGTCGAATATTGACAAAGCTAGTCTCAATATGAAAATCAACCATGGCAACCATGGTAAAATTTCATATTGTGACAAAGATTGCATTGATATGAAAATCAATCATGCTCAAGCATGGTTGACCATGGTCCTATGTTGCATTGTGATAAAGATTTTGTCAATATGATAATGAACCATGGGTAGCCATGGTCAACCATGTATTTTTAGGGTTTATATACCTTGGGTTTATAATAGTAATCCCTTCAGTTGAATAATATTTGCTTGGGTTCAGAATCCCTTGGGGTTTTAGTAATCATCCTTTGGGTTTATTATTTTCTTAGGTTTATTCCTAGTGTTTAATATTATTCCCTTGGGTTTAATATTGTTTCGTTGGGTTTATAATCCTTTGGTTTTTTAGTATTGATCACTTGGGTTCATAATATCAAGCATGGTCAACTATGGTCAATCATGGCTAGCCATGGTTCACCATGCTCAACCATTTTTTGTAAAATCAATCATGGTAAACCATATTCAAACATTGCATTGTGACAAATATTGTCTCAATATGAAAATTAGTCATGGTCTAATGTCGAATTATGAAAAACATTGTCTCCACATGAAAATCAATCATGGTTAAGCAGGGTCAACCATGGTCCAACATTGCATTTTGACAGAGATTGTCTCAATAACAAAATCAACCATGGTCAACCATGTTTATTTTAGGTTTTATAATATTTATTTTACAGTTTATATACATTGGGTTTATAATATTAATGCCTTGGGTTTAATGCTATTGCATAGGGTTCATAATCCCTTGGTGTTTTAGTATTTATCCCATGGGTTTATTATTTCCTTGCATTTGCAAAATAAATCTTGTGTTTTGATTAATCTAAGGGTTGACCCATGGTCAAGCATAGTCCAACGTCGCATTGTGGCAAAGATTGCCTCAATATGGAAATCAACCATGGTAAACTATGGCCAAACATGTTTACTTAAGGGTTTATAATATTTATCTTAGGGTTTATATACCTTGGGTTGATATTGTTGCCTTCATTTGAATGTTATTCCCTAGGGTTTATAATCCATTTGGTTTTAGTATTATTTCTTTTTGTTTATTATTCCCTTTACTTTAAAATATCAATCATGTTGAGCCATGGTCAATCATGGTCAACCTTGGTCAACGAAGGTCAATCTTCATCAGTCATGGTCAATCTTGGCCAACCATGGTCAACCATGGCCAATCGTGATGTATCAAATCAATCAGGGTCAAGCATGGTCCAACGTTGCATGGTGACAAAGATCGTCTCAATATGGTAATCAATAATGGTTAAACATGGTCGACCATCGTCCTATGTCACATTTTTACAAGGATTGTGTCAATAAGAAATCAACCATGAGAAACCATGGTTAACCATGTTTTTGTTTAGGGTTTATAATATTTATCTTTGGGTATCTATAAATTGGTTTTATAATATTCATCCCTTTGGTTTAATATTATTTCATTGGGTTCATAGTCCCTTGGGGTTTTAGTATTAATATGTTCAGTTTATTATTCCCTTGCCTTTATAATATCAATCCCTTGGGTTTATTAATCAAAGCGTTCAACTATGGTTGAGCATGGTTGAATGTTGCATTATGACAAATATTCTCAATAGGAAAATCAAACATGGTTAGGCATGGTCAAACATGTGTTTTAAGGGTTTATAATGTTTTTATTTTGGTTTAAATACCCTAACATGAATCATGGCTAACCATGGTCAACCATGGTTAACCCTCGTTCAACATTACATTATGACAAATATTTTCTTGATACTGAAATAAATCAAGGTTAAGCATTGTCAACCATGGTCTAATGTCACAATGTGACAATGATTGTCTCAATATGGAAATCAACCATGGTCAAGGATGGCCAGCCATGTTTATTTTAGGGATACAAGTATTTTTCTTAGGGTTTATATACCTTGGGTTTATATTATTAATCCCTCTTGTTTAATATTTTTCCTTTGGGTTCATAATCCCTTATGGTTTTAGTATTAATCCCTTGGGTTTATTATTCCCTTTGGTTTATAATATCAATCCCTTGGGGTTATTAACGTAAGGGATCATATTCCTAAGGTTTAATTGTTTCATTGATTTTATAATATTAATTCTTTGGTTCTACTAATGTAAGGGTTCATATTTGTAGGGTTTAATATTATTCCCATATGTTTAATATTATTCCTTTGGGTTTATAATCCCTTGGTTTTTTATTATTTATCCCTTTGGTTTATTCTTCCCTTGGGCTTATAATATCAACCATGTTTATTTTTTGGTTTAAAATATTTATCTTGGGTCTTATATACCTTTGGTTTATAATGCTAATCCCTTGGGTTTAATATTATTCCTTCGGGTTCTAGTCCCTTGGGGTTTTAGTATTAATCCCTTGGGTTTATAATATAAATCCCTTGGGTTTATTAATCTAAACTTTCATATTCAAATGGTTTAATATTATTCACTTGCACTTATCATTCCCGTGGGTTTATAGTATAAATTTCTTAGATTTATTAATTGAAGAATTCATATTCCTAAGGTTTAATATTATTCCCTTGGGTTTAGAATGATAATATTATTTTATAAAAAAAATTATTATTGTATTATTAATATATTAATATATTTATTAATATCGATACTAATTTTAATTAAATCCATATCCAATGATGCCTATCAGTGTATGTCAACTACATTTTAAAATGTGGTTGTGCATGTGATTGTTTATATATGCCTATTGACGTACATAAACCACATTTTTTAATGTGGTTGTACTAGTCTTTATTATGAAGTCCTTGATATGGAAGGTTTAAGGGGTTTTGACTTTTGTAAAAATTATTATCCACATATAAATTTATTTAACAAATAAATGTATTTAATAAGGATTTAATTTATTTCTATTAAGTTAAGGTTTAAAAATAATTAGTTTGTATGGGTTTTAGTCTTCATGAAGTTACAAGTTCAAACTTTATGGAGAGGGATTGAGGGTGGGAGCGAATTTTGGAGGATAAAAGTCATCCAAAAGGTGTCTAAAATCTATGAGAATCCAAAAATCTTGGTGACAAAATCCAAACAACTAATCCAAAAAAAAGGTTACCGAACTTTATAAAAAGTATTGACCATTCATAAGGAAATATATATAAAAACAAGGATCTTGGTGAGTAACAATTCTACATTCAAGATGGGAAATGTGGTAAAATGTTCAATAAAATATGATAGTCCATGGATTGATGAATAGGAAGTGAGGTAGAAGGCTAGAGATATAATGAGAAAATAATAAGAATAATTGACTTGACGTGGAATTAGAAGATGATATTTCCATGCATGGAGAACCAAACTCACTCGAACATGAATCCATGTCGACATAAACATTACTCGTGAGTTTATAAAGTAACCCATTGATGAGTATTTAACTAAACTTATTGGTCAACATTTTCTTTTGATTAGAGTCATCTAGTAAATCAAATGAAGAGCTTATCAATAAATTTTAGCCATGTTGATTTATTAGGCATGTTAATCAAATGGAAATTAAATTTATAGTCTTAACAATAATTCTAATTTTGACTTTTTGAGCATTTATATTTTATATATTTATGTATTTTAACATATGTTATATTTATCTCAGGATGGGGTGACTAAGGTGACAAAGGCGGGGGAGGGGGGGGATGTGGAAGTAGAGAGATGACACCGCCCACCAACCCACAAGCTTGCAGGATGAAACACCACCACCGGGGAACATTTAGGTGATTATAAAAAGAAAATCATGATTGCAAGGCACCACTCAATGGACTTACTCTACATTCATTGCCATAACTAGCCACCCATGTGAACATATACTTCAGGAGATACACCAAGGCAAGTAATGGGTTACAATACCATTCTGATGCAAAAGACAAGCCCATGCAATCTTGTTAACTAATTCTCATTTAATGGTGAGCCAATACTGGATGCCTCACTGGGATTCTCTACATTATCTAAGGTTTTATTTAGTAAATTTGGAGATGAATCTCCTTATTTTTGGGTGGTCTCGACAATTTCTTTCCCTACCCTTCTAACTAGGTACTACATCACACTTTAAAGGTTGTAGCTAGATGTCCATATCATTCTCCACGTTAGGCATACTAGAATTTTCTGTGACCCCACTTTGTAGCCAACTCTGAGCCTTGGACAAAAAATCGGGCACATCCTTGTTGTTTTCTCTTCCCATATTGAGGAATGTGCCAACTTGCATGAAGCGTTAATATTATTGGGCTTCACTCTCGGTATATTTCCGTCATATTTCAATGCAACAAGCTCTTTGTGTTGGAAGAGAATAAATTCCCTCACAATGTTCCCTCTCCACAACTAGGTGGTTGACACTAGTTTTAATGTGTCTGGTTTTTAGAAGTTTACAATTTAAATAATAACCTTTGGTTTGGTTTCAATCATTTCTCTATAGATGGTTCAACTTGCACTCCATTTCAATCCCTAGGTGACTTAGACAGGCATTCAAGGTGTGGTTTGGCCATGGCCACTCTAGCTAGCTTTGGGGTGACACCTATCTTCTTTTGCTTTACTTGTTCACAACCATGCTAGGAAGTGGGCCAGGGTAAAAAATGATGCTTCCTAATACTAGTACTGAGGCCACTCTAGAGCCCAGAATCAGGCTAATGTTTTGGTAGCACACTATAGGGAATTGATCCCCGAACTGATATGAGAAGATATTACTCTGGTTGAGTGAGAGCTCTCCAGTAAGAAGCATAGTATCATAGAAACTAAGGTTTTTGCTGAGGTAGTATATTGGGTCTCTGATGCTAGCCATATAAGGGGTAGACACAATCAATACATGTATGTAGTGTCCATATCTACTAGAATATAAAATTCCTACTCAACAAAGTCTTGGTAGACCACAATGAGCTTAATAACAATATTATTTTGTTTGAATCAAATGCAACATTTCAATGGAATATTGGCTCATAATAATTGAACAACAATTGGGACCTCCCCATGACATTGGTTACTCTCCTAGTAACAAAAAGGATCCCATACATATCGAGGCCATGAACTATTAAAAGTAGATATGCACATGCACTTCCCTTTTTACTTTTCATTTTCCTTTATGTACTCTTGTTTTAGTATCAAGCCGAAGAAAGATTGAAATGTATGTTTAGACTAATAAGATATTTTGTATTTTGTAGTAAAAAAATTCTTCTATCTTTTGAAATTCTGGAATAATTGAAGGTCAATGTATGGTCTGATTTCCTTAGTGGTAGGCCAATACAAACTTCTTATGTCTAAGATGTAAATCTATGATATCAAGTACTACAAATCTTTACTTCAATACAAAACATATGTTGTATTTATATGTGTAAATTAGTTTTCATTATGCATCAATGGAATCCAAATAGCAATTAAAAGAATCAATTCCCTTTAGATAATTTTCCAACATGAAGTTGTCTCAACTTCCAAATGGTAGAAACATTTCAAATAATTTGGATGCAAACATAAGCGAAGAATGTGAGGCTTGCATTTTTTTCTAAAAGAGTGAGAGTTCATGCAAGTAACATAATTAAATAATATTTGTATCAAAAAGTAGCTATGGCGTGATCTCAAAGATTACAAAATTTGATAAAACATAAGAAATTAGAAGGCAGAAAAAAGTTGTTGGGTTTTTAAGATCTTAAAAATGCAAAAAAATAGAAAAAGAAACAGAAAAAGGAAGAACCTACTTGAAAATGTACGAAAGGATACTTTGCATTTGAAAATTCATAAAAACCTGACATCAATGTTGCTTTATAATAAAGGATAGTAGTTGTTGTCACATAAGTACTTTGAGAAGTCAATTAGTGAAAAAATTGTCAAAATTACTAATAGAAAGTGTAATATAAAAGCATACCAAATTCAAGTTCTCTTCACAAGATTGACAATCTTGCTTATTGGGATCTTATAAGAAACCCTATCAAGACAACTTGTTAAGATTATTAGATTGAAATAGTAGAATTTTGGAATATCAACTCTCATGATATACCTTGTTTAATGTTCAAGAATGACATTTATCTAGAGATGGATATGAAAATTAGTGTTAACATATATCAAAAATAATATAAGATAAATTATTTGAATATTTTCAAGAAACAAATTTTGACCTTAGTAGAAGTAAATCTAAGAAATTAAAATCTTAACATAAGCATAAGTAAATCTAACAAATTAAAATCTTATTAATGAAATATGTTGTTTTTTTAATTATATAAGTTGGATTTCACTTCTTTTATTCTTTCGTTCAAAAAGGCAGATTGTACATGCAAGTTCAAAAAAGAACTAGATTCTCTCAACCTTCCCAAAGGGAAACCAAGTCTGTTGATCATCTGGTGGAGTCATATCCTAACCAAAATTTCAATTTACTCATCAAGCCTTGAAAAGTTGAAAACACTGAGATATCATGTTGGCCTCTATCATTATATTGACAATGCCCAAGGGCTTCTAATTGTAAGTAAGAAAATATAATATTAGATGAGTCAATAGTAGATGGATCCTTTACGGTGAATCCTTACTGGGCTGATGGGGGGAATGCATGGAATATGAGTTTCAATTCTTGCAAGTCTCTCATTCACTTGATTCATACCAAATTTCACTTGTTGTGTATCTTATCGGAGTAAGGATAACTCTCCCAATGTCTGCATGGAGTCCCCTAGTGTTGTTGCCATGAATTTTGCCATCAAGGTCTCCATTCTCCAATATAGAAGTGATGTATGAGTGTATAGATTCCTTCTCCCTCTGGTGTGTCCCTGATATGCTACAATATTGCCCAAGTGTCTCACTAAATTCGCAATGTTTGGTTCAGGCTTATAATTCATGATTACCTCCCACTCTTCCAACCTGGAGCCTGTAGGGTTTGAGGATGAAACCCTCTCTAAGGCAGTTGTCTCCACTTCTGAGCAAGACACGCTTCCACGTCCCATCCCTTTGTTAGCTCGATGTTGATGGTCACCTTGATCTCTACTGGTGGCCTCCCTTCTTTGAATCCAACATCATCTGGGATTGGAATTATTATGGTGCATCAGACCAAAATGTGCCATGTTCATCTGAGTGAAGCAATTCTTTATATTCTTAGAACTCGTATTTAAAGTCTAGCAACCAGAGGTTGACTGTGATCTTATGCCCCAATAAGAATTCTGAGTGGAATCTTCTGCAAGTGCTAACCGGGTGGCCAAGGATTAGCTAGATCTTGTAAACATTAAGTTAGCAAAAGAACAAACCTCACACTAAGATAACATTAAACCTTTTAAGAGAAGGAATGCCAATAAACACACAATATCTCCAGCCAGGTTTGTTTTCATTAAATTGCCAAGTAAACATACCATAAACTGGAAAATTAGACAACCATCTAAAAGAGGGTGTCTCGATATCTCATCCACATCCCCAACCTAGTGAATAAGGATACGATATCCCAGGTGATTCATAGACCTTAGTCGGACCATATAAATCGGTCCTATAGCCCAGAAGATGAGCATAACCAAATAATATTAGGACCATATAACAAAACCATAGAAACCCCATCCTCCCTACTGTAAGCATCACAAATTCGACCCGGCGGGAAAGGAGTAGGACCACAACACAAGGTTTGAGCCTTTCTCCAGGCTATTTGAATAAGCACATATTGAAAATTGTAAAGAGCCGCAAAACTAAGATGACAATACATATAAACCCATATGCAATGAGATTTTTCCCCAATCACTCGCCACAAAGGTGGTTCCCATTTATTCCGAGCATAAATAGAGACCAACTACCGATTCTCACGCCATGCAATCGACCATTTGTGAAATTCATCGACATCCAAGCAACTCATAAGAATCAAAGGCAGGGGAAAAGAAAGCATAACATACTCATAGACGTCCATAACCTGCTACAACGCCTCGACCATCCTAAAACTAGAAGATTGCTTGTTCTCCTCTAGTCTTGTCATTCTCATTGTGGTTTGACTCTCTACAAGGTTAAAAATCATCTCCAAACAACAACAAGATTTATACATGCCCACCAACTTAGCTCAGATTTCAAGATCTCCCCTCGCAGGAGATCCCTCCTCAATTACACCTACGTACTTCACAGTTCCATTACACATGCGACTGCATGTGAGGAAGTAGCCACACCACCCTCGACATTTACTAACCTTGGTCTTCTAACCATGGTTGCGTGAAACTCACAGTTAATTTTGTCTTGGTTCGTATCTCAATCAAGGAATAATTTTTATTTTTTATTTTTTATTAACCTGTTAATTTTCAATTCTAATACATTTGTAAATTTAAGTTAAATTTCAATATAATAATCTAGTACAACATGCATAAAACCAATGATATATAGATAGATGTGTTTGAAAAGAATTATAGCATAGATATTTCAACATTGATAGACTATCAAACCAAATCACTACCCGTGAATACGAAAAACATAATTAAGAAAACATTATTAAAAATTAAAGTCATATTTCAATTTGAAAATTAAATCCATATATACCTTGTCGCATGAAATTTACTTTGGTAGTGGGTGGCATGGACGTACCTGGTAGGACTCCAAATCAATGCTCAATGTAGGGAACAATGTGTGTAATGTAATGTTGCACAAGGATATTATTTATATAAATAATAAATAAATATTTATCAAACAAGAAGATAAAAATGTTATTGAGAAGGTATAACTTTTTTATATTTAACAATATTATGAACCTGGTCAAGTTGGGTTTGAAGTGTGTTTTAAAATTGCTTGTGCTTGGTTAAAGAAACAAGTTTACAGCATTACATCATTCTAAGTGATTAATTTTTTTTAAATAATAATAATAAATCAACTTATAAATTAAATTTAATAATTAAATTATAATAAAAATTCCCATCATTTAACAAAAAATTTATAAAGATGTTTCACTAAAGAATCAAAGATAAATGAATCATAAATGTTTTTGGGCATGCCATTGCGTGAAGATCCTAGAATGTCTGAGGATCATTGACTATATATTATTTAGTATATATAATTATTTCGGCATGTATGCCGAAACTCGTTCTTATTAATGATACCAATATTTTGTGAACAGTCAAAACTAAGCTGTAAAAGACAACGTCGTCCGAAATTAAGTGGAAGCCTTGTAAACTTGAAAACGGATACAATGAAGATTAAGCAAAGCGACTATGTTTGGTAGCAATGCTTGTGTTAAACTGTCAATTCCATCACCATCTCTTGTGCTTCGGGGAAGCGGGAGGAACATTACATCACTCTGAAAATTCTCAGACATAGACACTCAACCACCGAACAAAGAAATTAAATGAACTTTGGAAGAATCAAAAGTTTAACTTTATATTTAGTTTTATATTATTGTTTATTTTTTGGGTTAATAATATTTCTAGAACTATAACTTTATTAATGTACTTTGCTTGCAGACTCTTAAAAAGCCAGCACAAATTCCCAGAGTTAATATATATTATCCTAATACATTGATAAAGCTATAATTTTATAAATATTTGTTGCCATTTTCCTTAATCCCCACATGTAAATGTACTATATATATATACTTATTTTCATCCTTTCCAGTAACTTTTATCTTGCACTCAGATCTGTTAATTCCTGCAGTCTTGACAATTTTATGCAGCAGATATTTGATATATACAGCTACTCATAGATTCTAAATGACAGAGGACCAACCAAATATAATGCAAGTCAGACATACTGCACTGCCAATCTAGTTTATACGTAACTAGATGGTTCCCCACAATTGAAAGTAATCTTTATCTGAACAAATATCTCCATCAAAACTAAAACCAAAATTCATTCCATGGATTGTTCAGCTTTTCGCTTAGCCAAGGGTTAGTAATACTATGACAACACAACAATGGCGGGGTTGTAACTAGGGAGAACTCATAAAAGTATAGGTATATGAAAAATGATTTTCCTATTTGTATAATTCTTTTATTAGTTTATTTATCTATCTGTAATATTGATTTGGCCATTTTTCTATATCAATTTTGAAAAATCTCTTCTATAAAACCATGTAAAAACAATTAAATTAATTATAAAATTAAATCATGAAATTAAACATGAAAATATATACTTTTCACGAATTTAAATTTGATGAACTTAGAAACTAACTAATTCAATTTATCATTAAATATAGATCAATGAAATAGTAGTCATGGTTCCTCAAATTTTTTCTATCTTTGCAATTTTTTAAATAATTTATCAATTTAAATTTTACGTGAAAACTTTCACTGGTTTTTTATTCGTCAACTTATTAAATCTAGTCATTAAGTAATCTACTTCATATTTGTTTCTCGTAATTTTTCATCTTTGATAATCTCTTCTATAAAATTATGTAAAAAGCGTTTACATTGAATATAAAATGTGAGTACCACAGTTTTAACCAAATTTAAACTCAATAAAACAATTGGTTTCTCAACTTGTAAAAACTACTAAGCAAAATTTAGTTTAACTTGTAAAATCTAATCATTATGTAATTTCCTAGTGTCAATTTTGATGATCTTTTCCATAAAGCCATGTAAAGGCATATTAATTGAACATAAAATGCCACCATTATACTTTCCTACACATTTGGCTAAAATAATTTAACAGTATAACAATTCAAGTCACATAAATGAAATATCAACTATAGCTCCTTTATTTTGTGAAATCTTGTAATT